>VZTE01001125.1:73879-134980 GCA_013397775.1 Eulacestoma nigropectus
TTTTTTTTTTTTTTTTTTTTTTTTTTTTCTTTTGCTGTTTGTTTGGGGTTTGTTTGTTTTGGTTTTTTTGGCTTTGTAGTTGACTTCTCTCTGGACAAATAGGAACACCGTGGTCTATAAACAGGAAGTAACCTCTGCAAAGGTCCTGGGACTGAGACCTCCTAAGTGACTTCCTCTACCCAAGATGCTGCCTCCAGAGGCAGAAAAGACCTCAGACATCAACTTGACCTCTGCTCACCATTGCCTCTTGGCTGATCTGAAGAATATGTAAGCTACAAAGCGTTTCACAGTAGGTTGGACATTTCTACTGCTTCACAGATAAATGTGGTGTGGTTGGGACTAGATGGTCTTTAAGGTCAATTCCAACCCCTTAACATCCTATGATTCTGTGATCTTTGAAAATCCAGTCACAAAAACTTGGCCTGAAACCCAGCGTTCAAGAAGGAAGAAGAGAAAATAAAGGAAAATAGAGTAAAGGAGTTTTTCCACTCAAGTCATGCACACTAACACAGAAAAGTGCTGCTGAAGTTCAACAGGCCAGAATGTGGGTAGCTAGAGTCAGAATTTTACTTGTAATATTAACGATCAGCATTTAAAGATAATCTCTGTTTAATTAGAGAAAAGTTTCTTTATTTTGGCAAAGAGGCTATCATTTTGGCTTGTGACAACTCCAGAGTTTCAGCTTTGCTTTAGATAAAGATATCGAATGTACAAATACCTGAAAACAAAAACATAAGCTTTAGTCTCACTGCAAGAGTCACTGGTTTGTAACCTACAATTTCACTTTTTGGTCCTGGAAAGGCAGGAAAGAAAAACCATCACTTGTCATCGCTCATATCTGTCTATTCAATTTTCACCTTTTTTTTATTAACCACTTAGCAAGGTAAAAGAGGACTAAAAATTCAAACATGGGCAGCATGAAGTAAGTTACCACAATCCCCCTGAAGGGAACATTTTGGTTTGGGAGACCTGACTTGATTTTTTTATAACCACTTCCTTTTTTTTCCTATGTAGTCAACAGAACTTCCAGTTTACCACCCCGGACATATGAGTCATGTCGGCTCAATCCACAGCATTATATGCAAAACAGTACTATTGAAACACAAACATATTCCCTTTCTCACTGCCACCCAAAAGACAGCTTCAAAAGTCCTGGAGCACAAAATTGCTTCACTCAATTTTCCCCCAAAGTAGAAAATGAGAGAGACTCTGGGCAAGAAGTGTGCCAGAAACACAGAGGGAGCTTCCAGCAGCAAAGCATCTGTCCATGTCTTTTATCCACTCTACTTGTGTGCCACGAGTAACCGTTCATTACAAAGCAGTATTTAAGTTTCAAATAGTGTAATCCACTTTATTAAGTCTTATGAATCCAGAACAGGTTAAGGCACTTTAGCCAAAATTACTGCCATCTTGTTTTTGTCTCAGTTGTCTTTCAGTGGTTCTGCGCTGCTTTTTAAGTACAAACATTTTTAGAGGTGAACTTTATTTCATGGCTCAAAGGTGCTCCTTCTTAGAAAGCAGCTGCTATCCAAGTGATTAGCTAGCAAACCCTGTTGTTAATGAGGAAGAACGGGCTGGTTGGAACATATACTGACTTCAGGCACCAATGCCTGTGAAACACGTTCAGACGTCTGCACTCCCTGACAATTTTATTTCATCTCCCCTCTCAGAATTTCAGAGCTCAATTGCTCAAATGAGCATCCTCAGTCTTCTGTTAATGGATTAAAAGAGAAGATGAGGAAAATACCTCTCAAGATCTTTTTCTAGAAATTCGAGAAACTGAATTTAGTATACAAGTGTGTGAGGAGGCCTAACAGAAAAAGACAGGAATACCAAACATTAGAGACCTAAAGACCAGAGACCTAGAAATAGAGGAATTCACAGATAACCCAAATAGTTATTTCAGCATTCCATTCTAAGGATTTGTAAGAGGAACAAGACAACTAGCAACATAAAACCTGAAGTACTAATAAGGAAGTTATATCATCTTTGAGAAAATGAGGAAGCACATGGTGTTCAAACATTCAATACTGCATTTCTTCAACTAAAGCATTAAACAATTTCTCAGTTAAAACAAGTACATCTGAAGTGTTCAGTGGATTAAGCAAATGAAGTTTTCTACACTCTCTATACCTAATCTAACTCTAAATCTAAACAGACTACCAAGGACCATTAGATAAATGAAATCCTAGTTTATTCTACTGATATTAGCAGAATGATTGTTACACTTGTAAGGGTAAAACAAATCATGAAGTCAAAATAGTTCAGTTTCTTTAAATTATTGTAACACTACATACTTTTATAGTCTTAGTTTGAAGTCTCAATCCATTCAGGGTATTGATAGCTTTTTCGGCATCCTTGGGGTCAACGTAGTTCACAAAACCATAACCCAAGCTCTGTCCTGATTAAAAAGACAAATAAAGTCATCATTAGTACTGCAGTGCCACACAATGGATAGCTAATTATTTAAAACCTCCAGATACCCACTGAGCAAACATTGCTTATATTGAAGAACAGTATCCGCCCCAAACAACAAAAATTGCAAAGGGTTACAACATCTAATTTTTCCACTAACAGATTTCAAGTACCTTCATCTGTTCTTGTGTTCAAGACAGAAATTGCTACACTCAGTTTAATGCAAGACCTAAAAACTGATAAGCAGAATAGGTTCAGAACTGTATTATGATTTGTTAGACACTAGAGGATGTGCAGAAGCATCAAGTTTAAAGTGACATCAAGAATCCACTACTCACGCTTAAACTTTTTTATTGAACCTAAAATGTACAGTGACAAAATTCTGGACTAGTGCTGAAAAACAAAGTACGTTTGAAACTCACTCAATGTCAGAATTTGCGTCAAATTAGAAGCCACAAAATTTTACAGATGTTATTCGTACACTACATACAGCCTTCTCAGTAACAAGGAGTTTAAAGGCTCGTTTTGTTCCAGTATTCAAAACAATAGGTACAAAGATCTGATCAAGAGCTAAATACCAGCTGAAGATGCAGTATTTTTTTCAGGTTTGTTTAGCGTTGGAAATTCAGATGACAGATGGACATAAAGCATTTTTAATTAGTTCTTATCTCTGAACAACAGCTCCTTTCTAACCATTAATTCTGACTAAGCACTTACTAAACACTTGAGTTTAGCAGTAGTCATCGTTTGACACCTTCAAAACCTACAGTTTACTATCCCTAACTAGCATACTACTTTAGAAGTACTTTTAGTGCATAAGAATGCAAATAGGTGGAAAATTTTAACATAGTGAAGGGATACACTTAGCAAGAATACTGTCCTTTATTAGCATAATCTTTCTAGAAACACTCCCATATTCTGGGGTTTCTTTGAGTTTTTTTAAGACATCAAAACAAGGTCAAAAAAATTGTCAACAAGTCTTAGGGAAGCATCCGACACATCTAATTCACAAAATGCTAGTGAGCATGATTAGCCTGGATACAATACAATATAAAAGGATACACAATATTACATAAAGCACAAATGGCAAATTCATTTATTGCCCAAAAAAGATGTAACAGAACTCATGCTGTACCAAGTTCTTGTATGGTATGTATACAGTATGCATTTAACAGTATGTAATATAGAAAACTCCCAAGAATTTCTGCACTTAATTAAATATGATGAGAGGGTTTACTTACAAGCCCATCAACCCTGGCATTTATAATTTTGCATCAATTATGCCTACTATGGCACCAAAGGTGAGAGGACACCACCCCCACCCCCAAAGCTCCTTCCACTCTCTCCCATCTCCTCCTCAAAACACCACAGGCAAACACAAATTGCCTAGATGGAACCATGAACAGGTTAATTATATGTAATTAATACATGCATTAACAGAGAATCCAAACTCCAATGGGACAGAAGACTGAGCACCTGCTCTAGAGAACTCTGCCCTGAGCAGAGGTTAGACTTCATGATCTTCATGTCTTCAACCTCAGCAGTTTGTCACATTTCTGTAACAAACCATATGGAAACACTCCAAAGCATTTCTGTATTCATTTACAGCTCTACCTAGACATTGCTAAGTTTCTAATCCTAGAAGCCTTTTTCCTTATCAGTTTGATTACAGTAGAGCAATTTCTATACCTGTCACCTTCATCACTCCCACTGTCTGGAGACACTCTTCCCAACAGTGCCTCCAAAAAAGAGGAATCTCTCTTTTTGTGCATGACTGGTTTCAGTGTTATCTCCTAATACAGAAATGCTGATTGCATGTGTTTGCTGCTAATCTCCTGAGAAACCCTTTTAAATTACAATCTTAATAGATCTCAAAGAGATCTTTTAAAAAATCTCAAAGAGAAAGCTATTTCATACAGGATGTTCCCAATACAATACTCACTCATTACACATCGAACAGAAGAAGAAATTATGTAAAGAAATTACTTCTCCTATCCTTCTCTGTTGTTGTGATCTACTTTTCATATTAAAAACACCCAGACTGCTGCAGACAAAGAGCTTACCCAGCTGTTATAAAGGATTCAATTCATGACCATTCTTCTGGAGACACTCTGTTAGTTAAACTTGATAAATATTAGGACACTAGCCTAGGAAGGTGCACCAAAAGCCCCGGTAATTTATTCAAAACAAGTGTGAAATAATTTATGCCATTTTACTCTATGATTTTACAACTAAAAGAAAGCTTTCGCCATTCAGACTGGTAGAACATTGAAACAGGCAACCAGAGGTTGAAGGTGAAGTCTCCATTCCTATAGATACTCAAGAGTCTGACTTGTCCTGAGCAACCTGCTGAAGAAGAATCTGCTTGAGAAACAGGAAATGACTGGATTATTTCCAGAAGTCCTTTTCACCCTCCATGAATGCATGAATGAGATTCTATTTACTTCCGTTTTCTTTTATTTAGGTTATCATCTACAATTCAAAAGTGTTCTCTAAAGTCCTTATTTATTTAGAAAGGTTAAGAAAAAGCAAAACTTCTTAGACATTAAAATTATGAATTGAAGATTAGTGGTTTAATTAAACATTATTAATAATTGAGAGTCAAAAATCACCTTCTTCGCAGCACATAAGAAAGATAAATGTTGACTTTGAACAAGCAATGCAAATAATCGTAAATTGAACCTGATCTCTGGAACTGGATATTTGAGGAACCACTCTTAAACCTTCCTCCTTTTATCATCCACTTGTTAAGAGGTTTGTCAATTCATACACAGATGGCTGAGATCCAGAAAATTCAGACAAGAGTGTAATAAAATGCAGTAGAAGCAGCTACTTCAAACACCCCATCAGTATCTCAACTATTCCAAGCTATGTCTGACAGGTGGTAGGAAAGTACCAAGTGGGTTACAAGGAAGAACTGAGTGTCTAAGTTGTAAGTTGAGAACTTCAGTCCAAACTTATTCAAGTACCTCTATGGCTGTACAAGCCAGAGAGAAGTCTCACCTTATTGTGGATTTCAGACAGAGAGACCACCACACCCACTGTGCACAAATTTTACTCAAATAAAATTAGAGGCAACTGGCCAGGATAACTCAAACCAGTTCTCCTTCTGTGCAGCTTTTCCTCATTCTTCAATATCTAAACATTTGCTTTCAAGACAGAACAAGGAGAAGCTAGACTTAAACCAAACCAGCCACCACTTAGGATACCTAAGAGCAACTTCATTATTTAATGAACATAATGACTAGTTTGTATTGCCTGAAGGACTGAACTAAGCAACAACAGAAATGGACTCTTTCATCTGTGCCTCTTCTACACCAAAATCCACTTGCCAAGAGAGCAATGTCCTCCAGAACACACATTTGTCTCTAAGTCTCGTAAAATGCTTAAAAATTGATTATGTGTCTAAGTACACAAAAAGGTGATGGAAGAAAGAAGGTAAATCTATAGCTATCCACACATTAAAAATTCCCCAGATTTAAATGTGTGTCAAAAAGCTGCTTAGTCGCCTACTGTTCTAAGACAGGGTCAGCTCCAGTCAGCTCTTCCCTCAGCTTTGTGTTTCCCATTTGTGCTTAATGACACTGTCTGAAAAAACTGTTACACCCCTCCAGATTAGCGGTCCTGGTGCTCTGTCTGATACCATGTGTTCAGGTATTTTGAATATCCAGTTTTGCTTTTTGAGATTCTTCAAAATGAAGGCCTACTCCACCTCAACACAGACAAGAGATTATCTGTGTCATCAGCTCTCTATCTCATAACTCAGATCTACAAGTAGTATTAAATTTAGCTTATCCTAAATAAAGGAGTGTCAAGAGTTTCTTATTTAACTTTCAGTTGAGCCTCATCTCTTGGATAGTTCTTGTGGCTACTTTGCAAACCTGTTTAAAGATGTTTCTGTAAACCTCCTGCTAGATTTTATGCTTTAGACACTATGACTATTGTAGGACATGGTGCAAAAAAATCCCAACAGTTAGTTAAATGATTGGTAAAAGAAAAAGTCACCTGAAGTAGGAAAAGTAAAATTGATTAAGTGATCTGGAAGGAATGAGGAAATAAATGGGGAAAAGCAATCTGACTTGAATTTTTCTTCAAAAAAATCTGAAAATCCGAAAGCCACGTAGTAGAAGTAGTGCATCTCACAAGCCTGAAAGATAGCAATGGAATTAGAATAAAAGCTATGATCTGAAAGTTCACATTGGAAGTTCACAGTTATTAATTATATTTTATGTTTTCTGTAACTGACACTCGTAATAAAGTCAAATTCAAGTACAAGTGGCAAAATATCTTTTCAGTTAGGCATCTCTGTAAATCTAGACATGCTATATCCAGCATTGGCGACTGACAAATGTTCAACCTCTGTGGCCTACAAGTGCAGAAAGCACTATGCTACTTTAACATGAGAAACTGTTCAATTTTTATTTCACATTTTTGAGCTTCATAAATATGACTTGATCGCCATGTATGATGATGCAAATTAAAAAGAAATTTATTAGATAATGCCAAGTTGTCTTTTGGCACTAGAATCAATATATGGAATGGATATTGAGAGGGGAAGAGCAAAAAGTAATTACAAACAATTTAGTCCTAATCAGTCTTGGAAAAGATTGCTCAAGAGACTGACTGGAGATAAAATTGTACACGAGAAAAGCATAAATGAAGTAATTTACCATTAAAAAACAAGTAATGAACACACTGATTCGGTATTTAGGAAAGGAAAGCAGACAGACGTCATAGGCACTCATTACCAAAATATCAAAGAAGTTTCAGGATGAAAAGGAAATAAATAAGTAGGAAGTCATAGCTATAGTCACAGTGCTCTTGCATTTACTATTATGCCTTGAGAGATGCCATTTTTTTAGCTTTAAAAATACACAGGCTAATTCACAATACTCATCAGAGAAGAACCACAAATAAACTAGTTGCATGCTACCCAAGCTGTTTTGTAAATGTTTCCTATAAACTATAAATAATGCATACAGCTGTAAAAGCCCAAAGAAAATCCTGTGCTATACAATATTCAGAACAAATAGATGGTATCCACAGAGAAGTCATGTAAAGTAGATGTGATAGAGGTGGCACTTATCCATTTTTAAAGTTTTGCTTTTAAAAGTAGCAGCAACATTCCTTAAAGCAGGATGGAGGCCTCTCAGAAAGCTAAAGAATTAAATCTGGCCAGGGATGTCAAAGCCAACAAGAAAAGCATCTACACAGGTACATCGGTGAAAGAAAAGGTTAGGGAAAATGTGGGCCCTCTCTGGAACAGAAAGATGACCTGGTTACCAGGGATATAGAAAAGTTTGAGGGGTACTGAACAACTCTTTTTTTTCCACAGTCTTCACCAGCGAGTGCTCCAGCCACACTGCCCAAGTCGTATACAGGGACTGGGACAATGAAGAACCACCTACTGTACAAAAGCATCAAGTTCAAAACCATCTAAAGAACCTGAAGGTGTGCACAGGTCCACAGGACCTGGTCAGACACATCCATGGGTTCCTAAGGGAACTGGCAGAGGAAATAGCCAAACCACTATCCATCGTATTTGAGAAGCTGTGACAGTCTGATGAAGTTCCCACTGACTGGAAAAGTGGAAACATAACCTCCTTTTTCAAAAATGGAAATAAAGATAAATAAAGTAGGGGAACTGCAGGCTTGTCAGTGTCACCTCTGTGTGTGAGATCATGAAGCAGATCCTCCTGGAAATTATGGAAAGGCACAAGGAAAACAGAAAGATGACAACAGCCATTATGGTTTCACTAAGGGCAAATTGTACCAGACAAATTTGGTGGCCTTCTAATGAGGGAAGAGTGACTGATGTCATCTATCTGGAGTTGAGCAAAGCATTTGATACTGTCCCACACAATGTTCTTGTAAGTTGGAGAAACATGGATTCAATGGTAGCTAAGGAATTTGGCTGCATGTTCACACTCAAAGAGTTGCATTCAATGGCTCAATGTCCAAGAGGACACCAGGTACAAGTGGCAAGTAGTGTTCCTATGGGGTCAGTATTAGGACTGGCACTGTTTCACTCTGTTACCAACATGGACAATGGGATCTAGGGCACCCTCAGCAAGTTTGCTGACAACACTGAGCTGCATGGTACCATCAGCATGCTTGAGGGGAGGGATGCCATCCAGCGAGATTTGGACAGCTTGAAAGGTGCATGCGTCTGTGAGGACTCATGAAGTTCAACAAGGCCAAGTGCAAGGTCCTGCACCTGGGTCAGGGCAATCCCAAGGACAAACACAAGGTGGGCAGAGAATGGAGCACGTACAGCCCTGCCAAGGAGGACGTGGGGGTCTGAGAGGCTGGACATGACCCAGCCATGAGCACTCCCAGCCCAGAAAGCCAAATGTGTCCTGGGCTGCATCAAAAGCAGCCTGGCCAGCAGGGCGAGGGGTGGGATTCTGCAGCACCTCCCCTTTGAAGACAGCCTAAAAAAACTGAGTTTGTTCTGCCTGGAGAAGAGAAGGCTCCTGGGAGACATTATAGCACCTTCTATTACCTAAAAGGAGGCTAAAAGAGAGCTGGAAAGTGACATTTTACAGTGGCACGTAGTGATAGGAAAAGGGGGAATGGCTTTAAACTGGAAGAGGGCAGGTTTAGATCAGGTATAAGGAAGAAATTCTTTATTGTGAGTGTGGTTAGATACTGGAACAGGTTGCCCAGAGAATCTGTGTGTGCCGCATCCCTAAAGAAGTTCAAGGCCAGTCTTGATGGGGCTTTGAATAAGCTGTTCTAGGGGAAAGTGTCCCTGTCTGAGGAAGGAGGGTTAAAACTAGATGATCCTTTAAGTTCCCTTCCAACCCAAACTATGTTTCTAAGAGTTCAGCTATCTGAACTATTAATTTTGCATGTAAGTGTTCAATAACTATGTGCTATACATTAAAAGTAAGACTTGAAAGGTAGATGAATATGACTTTTAACCTTAGAGTAGTTAAATAAGCCCTTTCAAGAGAGGTGAAGTCCCTCACAAATGCACAGTGAACTTAAATGCTGCCTTTTCAGTAGTCCTGCAACATTTTACAGCACCTGAGAAGATTGGATATTGCTTTCTGCCTAACACCATGATTAGACAGCAGCTGATTAATATCGTGGTTTTACTTCATGACTGATTAAAGCATCTTGGTATTCTACTAGGTCTTCTCTGAATGTTTCTTGGGAAAAAATTTGGACAGGTTTGACCCTAGAAATTTCTGGCCTATATGAAGCCTGGTCCTGATGTCTCCCACCATCCAGCTATCTATTAAACCTGGGTTTTCATGATTTCCTTCTCTACATAGCTGCAGCTGAAGATAATTTGCCTACATGCATGACTGAGAAGCTTTCCTTCCCCAACAGAATCTAGAGCGAGTACTGTAGAACTTCTTTGCTTGAGCACACAGCTTGTATCTTTTTTTTCCCCTAACACTGCTCCACTAGTATACAATGGTATTATTACCAGATGACTAGCAGGTGCTGAAAGGAGAGCAACTTCAGTCCCAGGAGAGTTTCCATTGCTGCATTTCTTCACGCAGTCAACCACTTGCATCATTTCAACACAACAGAACAGCCTTTTGACAATGTAGCACGATGTTTTTGAAAGCCTGGGACACCCACCACACGAGGGAGTCCTTGGCTGCCGTTTCCCGTTAGAGCTATGGAATATCCAGCGCAAGGGCTGAGCAAGCTAACTTCTGGAAGCAATTGTTGATTACATTAGCAGAGTACCCACATGATACTGCATCTTTGTCTGGAATTCTTAAACACTCCTGTGATGTCTGCAGGTCAAACACAATAGATAATTAACAGTATCAAAGAGCAAATGGAAAGGAGGTAACACCAGTCAAGCTCTCAAAACTTTTTCAGAATGTATTTGTCAAGTAAGACTGAATGAGTTCTGTGAAATGTACTGGTTCATTTTAAGGAGAAAGAAGAGCTGGTGTTTCAAAGTTCTCATTAACAGGTAAAGTAATGTAAGAAAAGCAGCCCCACTAATTGAATCCTATCAATGCTAAATCTTGGAAGAAAAAACCCCAAAACTGTCATAAATGACCATCCTTACAGATGTGTCAAACAAAAAGAAAAAAAAACAAAACAAAACAAAAAACCCCCATAACATTTACACCTGATTAATAATAGATCTTAAAACTGATACACACCACTAAGGTATAAAACTAGTTTCATGGTCTAATACAAAAACTAAGCACAGACTAATCATACTCTGGAAAATGCAATGTCCAAATAGCAAATAACAAATCCACACATTCCCAGAGGACAACCAAAAATTATTGATAAGCATACATTTAAAAAATGGGATATTTCTACAATAGTCACTGAATTCACCATATCATCATTTCAGACTTATCAGGCTATTTCATCTTCTGCAAATAAGATCTTATTGCAAAAGACTAAGTCATAGGAATATAACCAGTAAGAACTTCAATATCACAGAAGAAATGGTAAAAAAACCTATCTTAAAAAAAAACTCACATGGGACATACTCTCTGCATCAATATTACAGTGAAGAACACAATTCTGAAGTTAATAAAGTCTAGGAACTTTAATTCATTGTCTTCAAGTCTACAGAAACAGAACTCATAAGAATTCCAGAAGATTGAGGACCTTATTTCTTTTTACAATTTAACTTCATCTACATATGCTGCCTTCAGTGCTTAACTCCTTCAAAATCTCTCATCCAGACCTTGACTGAAAGAGAATAGTCCATTTTTTAGTGAATAGTAATGTATTTTCTACTTCCAGTCATGTAAGTGTTCATTTTACAAACAGTTTTCAAAATTACACTTTGTTTAAAGCCATAAACTTCTGTCTCTATGCATGAAGTTAATTTGCAAAGACCCACTAAACCACTGTAAGAACCAGTCAGCTTCATATTTTTGTAGTAAGGACCAAGTCAAGTTCACAGAAACTTGATATTAGGTTTTATTCTGCCTTTCATCACTCCAAAAGTTGTACACACTGGTGGAAGAGTTCTCTTAAAAGAAACATCCATGACAACATAAGCAGACCACATATAAAGCTCTGATTAGAATTCATCTCATGGACTCATACCATTTCTTGCAAGTCTCCTAAAATTTCAGAGTGAAGGTGTGTTCCATGACCAGTATACAAAAGCAGAAGTGGCACTACAGAAAACACACAGGATTCTATTAAGACCAACCTACAAGCTGCAAGTACTAGTCTGTGCTGTCCTGAAAGCAGGCCAATGTGGCCACAGAGGAAATAGTACTTCTAGACTCCAGCCCAACTTCAGAAACATATAAAGTTTAAAAGAGTTTCAGATATACGAGTAAGAAACATTCAACCCTTTTGTCTGTGTGGATTTACAATTTAAGACTCTACAATACGCTAGAGTGATCCTGCAGAGTGACAATCCCACAGAGGACTGGTGAGCCAAGATAAGATATCATTCAGTTAGTACCAGCTCTTTTACAAAAAAGTTGCTGCATCTTTGAAGTCACTACTGTCATCTGTGATTAATGCCACGGAGACTACCACGGTATTATCTTGACACCAAATAAGGCTAGGAGCACACACTCAAGACATACAACTCATTTAAGTGTAGAACCGTATCTGGCTGTCGTCTAATAAGAAGGCCTAAATGAGTAAGTAGAGAATATCATCAGTGTTACCTCTTTTCCATTTACTCTTAACGTAAATTAGTGTTCAAGATTCAAGCTACTTTTTAGTTTGTGTTAAGGGCTGAACTGCATTTTAAAAGCAGCTTAGCAAAATGAGGGCACCTGCATAAGTCATTGAGCAGTCCCCAATTTAATTGCAGTTTGCTTTTACTTCCAGTAGATGGATGCTATTAACTGAACAGACAACTCATACACTGAGCAGGCAAGGCTGGGCAGCTTGCAAGAAAACACCTGTAAACTATGATCACTTCTAGATTTCAATGTTTGAGACTTCAGTGCCTTTCTCACAAACCATTTCTCAGTTATCGATCTGAATCTGGAATAACGAAAGTTGAAGAATGAACGAAAAGGATCAAATACTGATCAAGCTATTTGACAGTATATCCTGCCATACGTTAAGTATATTATGTCTAATCTCAGCCAGGTTCAACTCTTTATTAATTTAGTGCCATCCTCCTGCCTTATAGCTTATAGTTCTTCACATGTGAGGAACAGCACCATCTGCTGCTTCAACAACACAAGCTTGTTGTTGCTGGATACAAAAAAGATGGTGCAGCTCTGGTTCTTCCCTGCAGCAAGCGGAGAAAGTGGTAGGGGATTATCATGGATGCTAAGCATTATATGAATCTGACAAAAGATGTTCAGCAAGCCAGAAGAGACATTAAGTGAAGGTTACTAGCAGAGATACACCATGTCCAAATGGGAAATCTCAACCCCAGAAAGCATGGTTGAAAGCAGGGACTGCATGGAAAGATGCATGCTGTTGCACAAGCAAAAGAAACAGCAAATGCTTATGGACACTACACGAAGAGGAACACTGAGAATCTTGCCTGTTACTCCCTTGTGTTCAAACATAACAAGCGACAGCCAAAAACTAATTGAAATAATGAAGACTGAACTAGACAGCCAGGCTTTCTTACAAACTAGCTTGTCATATTACAAGGAGAAGCTCCTTACCACTCCAAGGTGAAAGAACACCATGGAATTTGCCAAACCAACCACTTTTTTGAAAGCTAGCTTTACCCATTAATTTTTACCACTATTAGTAGTAACATTTTCCAGGCATCTCAGTTTTGTCTTTTGCAGTCAATTTATTCCTTGTCAGCAATACAGCCAGCAGTGTTAAATATTCTGCCTTACTGTACCCACGTAGTCACCTTAAACAAGCAAGTGGATGTAAAGCACTTTTTTCTACTGTTTGGGTGTTTCAAAACCTGTGGTGATGTGCTCACTGAAGTGAAAAACTGGCATAACACTTTGTTGTGGTTTAAACCCAGCTGGCAGCTAGGAACACACAGCCACAACTAAAAACACTCCCCCTCATCTCCCGGTCAAAAAGGGGAGGAGAATTAAAATCTTGCCAGTGAAGACCAGTTTAGCAATTGAAACAAAGTAAAACGTAATACTACTAATAAAAGGAAATAAAAAAGGAGAGAAACACCAAGAAAAACAAATGATAGACAATAAAACTGCTCCCCATCTGCTGGCTCATACCAAATCCTATCCCCTATCCCAGGTTCAGTTCCCCTGACCTGGCTATACTCCCACACCTGCTCACTGGCAGAGCATGAAACACTGATCAGTCCTTGACTCAGGGTAAACACTGCTAACAACAGCCAAACCATCAGTGTGTTATCAACATTACTTTCATACTGATTCCAAAACACAGCATGGTACCTGCTGCTGAGAATAAAGGAACTCTATCCCAGCCAAAACCAGGACTCACCTGAACATAAATTCCTAGCCCAAACTTCCCAGAAACACATACTACTTTGGAATGGTTGTTTTGTTTTGGTTTTTGTCCAGGTTTTATCTGCTACTTATTCTCAGTTTTGAAAGACATCCTGAAATGTGCCATGATCCTAAGTTTGAAAAATATTTCCCTGCTCCAGGGAACATTTTTCATAGGTTAACTTCCAGTGTTGCTTTAAATCACATGTTTTTGTTTTTGTTTTTTTTTTTTTTTTTTTTCCCCCTCTGGTCTTTACCAATGAATGAAAAAATGTAAAAAAATGATAAATTGTCCGCAAAACATAATTTCTTTCCCTAGCAGAAGTCTTAACTGTCAACTCGAAAAATATGTGCTTGAAAGTATGTCCACGGGGAACACCCTTTTTTCAGTTTTAACAGCTGTAATTAACAAACACGAACAACTACTAATTGGCAATACTGAGTACCTGGGAAAAAGCCATTTGTCTTTGCAGTTGGTAAATGCACATAAGAAAAAAATACACTGAGAAAAGCTGAAGTTTTCATTATTTGAAACTGAAGTATGTCTCCACAAACAATTAATTCTTACATGAACACAGCAAAATTCTTCTGTAAGTAAGCCTGGCATTTTAGTTTAGAAGGTGGTGGGGAGGAGTGGGGAAGTGAAATAATCAGTGCATCCTACTCTAGACGCCAAGACTTCATAACCATTGTGCAGCATTATTAGGCTCCAAGTGCTTTTCAAAAGGAGCTTTGGTTTAACATGCACAAATCCACAGCTACCAGAAAGACTACAAAAAAACCAGCAACTCTTATGTCCAACAGATCCAGAAACTCAGAAGACAGGAAAAAATTCAGATTACAAATCCCCTTCTGTTTTATTAAATGGTATTAAATGTCTCAAATAAGCAAAGGTAAAACCAAAGCAATTTCAACAGCTTGTCAATAGTGTAGAAATCTTGAAGATAACATGGCTGTGTCCTTGATAACTGTGGGAATTAGCAGATTTACAAAAAAATATTAAAGGAATCCTAAAATGAGATACAGGATCTGAGCCCTCTCAGTTATTTTCTCTTTACTATGGATTAAAGTATTAGGTCACTAAATCCACAGGCTTGGATACTTTTCTTCTTTAGCATTTTACAGCTTTCTATCAACTTCCACTCTGACTTGACGTACTCCAGGAAGACAGAGAATAGTATAATAAGCCCTCTTCTGCAGCTGTATACAGAAAACCACAATGGCAGTCTGGCAAATTTTCACAGTAAGAGCTGCCCGATGAAGTACCATGATAGAAGAAAATAAAATGTAGATATACATATATTTTACAGAAAATAAACACATGCAGCTAGAATGTTCCTTGTATGTATTTTTAAAGTCTTGCTTCTGTAACACAACCTACTAGCTGCTTCAGTATAAAATAGACCAACCATGAACCTGTTAGAAGCATCTGCAGCTTGAAGTCTTATTACTCAGCTTGTGGAGGCTGAGAGGAAGCATGTACTTTCTGTAGGGACAACCAGGTCCTTATAATCTACATGATATCCTTGAAGTGAAAGAGTGTGCAGGTCAGTTACATAACTACCCAAACTGAGGCAGACATCACTGAAAAATACCTTTGTTATCATAAATATTTTGCTCTAATTTCACAGCACAGTTACCCTGAGAGGCAGTTATGCTGTAAAAACTTCAGGTTACAAAAGGTCTCTCACACACACTAGCTTCCACTAAAATCAACATTTATTCAAACAGCTGGCCCAGGATCACTAAGTTGTAACAGCAGTATATACCTACATACACATATTAAAGAGTTAACAGCCATAAGATACACCAGATTGGCAGCCAGAGATTCCCAGTGCGGAAGCAAACACCACTACCTTAGCCAAAAGCCCACAAGACAGTCCACATCACTATAGGACCAATGCCAGTTTGCAAATCCCAGTGTTGTCATAGCCTTCTTTTAAGTTATGGCAATCACTGACAGAAGGGAATGGTAATCTGCAGAAAAGTGCAAAATAATGTATATTGCATTAATCAAAAAGCAGAGTGTTTGCTGAAAAGCAGAGTGATTTGGCGATGTTCTGATTCACTACATTCAGAAAGGTCCCTAATCATATTTAGTCATATAAAAAGAGTTAAATCTTTAAAACATCAAGGCCTTGCTTATGCTATATATTGAGATCAACTCATTAATTCAGGTTAATATATGGAGGAATAATCATTTTAAAAATAGCTTGTTTCCACAAAGCTGGCACTAAGAGTGAATCTCTGGCAGGTTTAGTCAAACAAGTCTTTTCTACCTTTTTTACTTGTAAGAACAAAGCCTCTGTACTTCTGAGAAGTCAAAACAGCGTTGTGCCTGCGTAACAGTGAAAATCATATGGAAGTACAAAGACAATTAAGTGCTATCTAGAGTAATACAAGGTGAAACAATTTCCTTCATCCTCACCTGTTTACATGACTTATTTCCAGGAGACACACAGAGTGCAATAAATTAACCAGTTCACTATGAAAAGGCATAGTAAATGCTGCTAAATACTTTTTAGTAATATTAAATAGCAATCATAAGCATAAACACCACAGAATGGCCTGGATTGGAAGGGATCTTAAAGACCATTTAATTCCAACCCCTCAACAGATTTAAGACGTTTAGTTGTGCACTGGATCCACACATAAGGCTTGTTTGAAACTTAACTCTTTCAGGATTACCCCCACAGTCCAAACAGGATGGTTATTCAAGCACCCAAAGCTAGCTAAGTAAGTCAATACTCTGCTGCTGCACTTTTCCCAACACGCATATCAAGTCCAAAATCACTTTATCAACTTTGTGCTACAACTCACCAAGTCCCCGGGCCACACCAGAGACTGCATTTTAACATCTGCAGAGAAAACGCAAATTTTGAAAATTAAAAATATGATTTTAAGACCAACCCTCCCTGTCCCTAAAAGATAAGCATAGAAGACCTATGCTTCAATGTCTTGAGCAAGATGCTCCAGAAAGCAGTCAGTCACCATACATACACATATACAAATTCACATAAATAGAAATTTGCCTCCAATCTCATTTGGTTTCTATTCTTGATTTCACATTTTAGTCAAGTTTTGCACAACGCATTCTGCTGGCAAGGCACAGTTTTCCAGGCAGCACCTTTTGTCCACATCCCTGCCCTAATCAGAAATTTTCAGGCTGACAAAACTCACTCATCTCAGCACATCACTTAGCAGCAGCTAGCAAGTACCCCTGCATATCACGGACTCAACACACCACAAAAGCACAGGCAACTTCCTTTAGCTGCCAAATTACTCTACTCTCCCAGCCAAGTGCACAAAACCTCGCAAAAACATCTGATGCATTTGAGTGATACAGGACTGCAAACATCAAACACATTGGGAGTAAAGACTAAGAAGGAAAAAGAGCTGGGGAGTTTTATAAAAATAGAAAATTGCTCCTGAAACATGATGACGTTGTTGTGCTCTGTTCATTCATGTGGTCCTCTCTGTATCAGGCACTTGTACTATATGAGCAAATACCTGAAATTCCAGCTACTCATTGCCCTACCATGCTCAAAATTTTTTTTTTTTTTTGTCATGGGAATGCTTAAAACTTTCTACACTGTAAATAAAGTAACTTTGAACCCTAAGCCACTCCACAGATATGCCACACTGTCTTCCTCTGGGATATAAAAAGGAAAATGACCCACCTACTTGGCCCCCACCCTATCTTCAACGCAGCAAGAAGCCCCAGATTAAGAGCTTTAAATTAAGGCATGACCATATTTTTTTCCCCATGTTCCTGTAAGGTTAGTTTAGATGCCCTAAAATTAAGACTTCCATTAAGGGAAGGGAAAGATTTAGAGTTGAAGAGAAAGCTAACACTGCTCAGAGCAACAGTGACAAGAGACTTGAAAGAAACTGGCAGCCCAGGCTCAACTGAGATCACTTTCAAAGTCAGGAGGTTTAGATATGCAGCAGCACTGACAAGGCATAAGGTTTCCAATGGCTCTGCCCTTGACCAGACAGTAACATTTACAATGTTATGACAGAAAGAGAGAACACTATAGAGGTTAACAAGTGTCACGTGTTCTAGATTCAAACAGCCAGTCAGATAACACACTTCGTATTGCTTCCACTGAGAAAACAAATAGGTTTGCCTTGATTACCAAAAGACTGCTGTACAAGTCACAGCAAGTGTAAAAGCCATCTCTAAGAAATCAATGTTTCAGCTGTGCTCTGCTGAAACAGGGCACCTACCCCTCAGAGGAGAAAATCCTTCTCCAAGTCACAGCCTCAGCTGTTTGGGCAGACCATAAATCAGCATTGTGACAAGTGTTTCCTTTGACTCTGCACCAGAGCAGACTAAGTGCTCCATAACCAAGGATCTGACAGAGCAGAGTCCTTCCTAACACTGCACTGACCATATGCATATACATGGCCCACACTGAATTATGACCAGTGTTAGCACTGTGAACAACACATGCTCCATCTGATGACATTATGTACAACCCTAGATACTTTTTTCTATTTCTCTGACCAACTCAGAATCCTTTGCATTTATTACCATGGTACTTCAACAAAAACAGAGAACATGTATGAGAATTCTCTGTACAAACTTTAGTTGTAAACACTGAGCCAGTTGCTTCAACAATTTTATGGAAGTGTTCAACTTTCAGGCAGTTTTTCTAGAACTACAGTTCTAGATATCTGAATTGTGTGCTGCATTTTACATCGTCACTTTGTGCAACACAGGAATGAGAGAGTACTTCAAAGTATCTGAGAAACTATTATCTTCAAGAGGACAAGATGAAATTTACAAATTAAACATGACATCCTGTTAGCTTAAGTCTTATGGAAATAGGTGTAAGAGATAGAAATGTGACCCTTCCTCTACAAGAGTGTGCATCACAGTGTACTGTAGACTGGACTACAGCACTCTGGATTGTACTCTAGACTGCAAAAGTCTGAGATTTTTAAGTGATCACATAAGACTTGAATTTTACTCCGTGAGCCTATAATGTTCCCCATAAAGGAATGCCACCACAATGTGATGGACAGTTGCCAGCCACAAGCCAAACAGGACACAGATTTTTTTTGAAAAGGTGTGTAAGAGGATCAGGCTTTCAACCAACATGTAAACTTCACAGTAAGGCAGCTAGATCAAGTTTGGAAAAAATGCCACGTAACAGTGATCAGCAGAAATGTCCTAAAGTAGACTTACTCTTTATCTTTAAGCAGAGATGGTAGAAGGCAGCAGGAAATGATGAAGTCTTCAGGTGCAGAGCCGCTGTCTCCTTGTACTAAAGGTAACAGTATTACCACAGCTTCACAGCTCATACACAAGTCTATGTGATCTATGTGAATGTGGAATACATAAGGAGAGTAGGTCTCTAAACACATCCTGCCTCACTTTCTAGACAGAACAAGAAGGCATGCTAAAATGCAAACGAAATCCATATATAAGCATTACTAGTAGTTCAAACACAGTTAAGGAGACAAGACAACCAGACCTATTCAAGAGCAGGTTCCCTTTTGAAGAAAATAAGTTGTGAACTTTATGAGCATATGATTGTTTTAATAGGAGAACAATACAGGAGCTTTGAAGCCAAGTTTAAGACATCCAAGTTAGCTGCTTTCTGAAACTAAGGAGTCTATATTCCACAAGTTTCAATTTCACTAACAATGCCACAAGCACTACTGAAAACGGAGATTATTCCAGGATGTGAAAATTAGGCATTAATCTTCCACATGTACAGCTGCATTTGTATTAAAGACAGTGGGAGTTAAAAGAATGTAGTTGGTTTTTTTTTTTTAAGGAGACTACAGTCACATTTTTACCTACATTCAAGTTTCAGAAAAGTAGGTCTAGAAAATGTTTACCATACTATGGTATCTCTCACATTTTAAGTGGTAGCTACTACTGTCTTCTGTTTTGCCAAAAGCTGCTAAATCTATCTATCTTGTGCAAGCAGAAAGCATGAGCTTTCAAGTGCTTGACCAGGGGCACTTCCAATAATTAAATTTCATCCCATTTTACTCCCTTCTCTAACATTTAGAGTATTTTTAGCTTATTTTTTATAATTATACATGCTTAACATTAGATTACATAAATTGCTATCATTATATGATAAATGTTATCTCTGTTGCCTTTAAACATGTAGAAGCACTTAAAGTAAATTAAACAGCTATCTAGAGTGGCTGACTGGAATTCAGTCATGTTACTTTGCTGAGACCAGGGTCTCCTACCCATTGTACAACCACAATTAACTTAAATGGTAGTTTTGTAATTTGGATTGACATACATCTGCATTAGTCAAAAGCATGTAAGAGTTAACACAGACTCTAAAATATCTAGGCACAATGACTCATTCCTGACAGATTCTCTGGTTAGCAAGTGAAGATAAAGTGACGTTCATGACCCACTTATCAGATGCTGTTGTCAGTGGGATTGATTCTCACAGGAAGAGAGACTCTTCTTCAGCACCCTTTAAAATCTTCAATACTATCAACATTTAATTTAATTACCTTCAGTAAAACAACAGAACAGCAATCAGCTATTTTAATTCTTTCTGATAACACTTGCAATGCTTTTCCACTAATAGAGAAAGCAGACTTCACTTCAGCTACTAATGTTGCCCCAACAGAAAGCTGTGCCCATGAAGTACATGCTTGGAGATGACCATCAGGAATCTTCACAGATCAGCTTTCCCCCTTACCTTATTCACAAGTAAATCCCTAGCTAAAAGTCAATAAAATAATCAGGATTTGGACTTCAAACTGCTCACATGAAATTAGTAAGTGAGCTCCAGGGTGCCTCCTTCCCTTCCAACAGATTTTCCAGAGCAGGAAGGCCTTCAAGCTTAACTCCTCTCAATCCTACAGTACACAGACAGCTTCAAGGAAATGGGGCAGTCCACCTGTAGTGGGAGGCGCCCCTGCCCATTACAGGGAGGTTGGAATCAGATGCTCGTTAAGGTTCCATCCAACCCAAACTATTCTCTGATTCTATGATAATGCATGTGCACTTCATTGTTGCAGGTGAGATCACAGAGTGAGTACTAAATAGTAGGGTGGAAGATAACTTGGTTCAAATCCACCGGATGCTAATGAATATTTGGGTCAAGATAACAGTGGCTAGCCTCAAGGTAACACATGGCACTGGCAACCCAGCAATCACAGCAGGGATAACTGACTCTCAGGACAGGACTGTGGTTTCTACTGGGCGCAGCTGCAGAGCTCACACCTCACACAGGGTCCCAGTAGATGCCCTTTGGGGTAAACAAGTTGATCTCTGTCCCAGTGATCTGTGGGCAGCTAAGTGTCTTTACTTCCTCCCTTACTGCTGGCCTTACTCACCACTGATAGTGGCCAAGAAGTGAAACACAGTCTTTGACATCGAGCTTGCAGGATGGCACCACTCTAAGCCAAGGACAAGACTGGACTGGCCCCCGTGTGCTGCCACCAAACTCCACTGTGTTTGCAAACCAGCAGGCACAGAGTGGTGGAGACATAAGCCATTGAAGACCTCGGTGATACCTTAAATATAGAAGTGTATTTCAACTTTTGTGCTACCCTAAATTTATCATTTAAATGTACTCAACAAGTAACTAGCACTCATGACAGTTCATTTAAGAAGGACAAAAAAAATATTACATTTTAACAGAGGAATTAAACCCATAAAACTCTGAAATTCATGCCAAATCTCTTCCTTCATAGAACCTGGTAACAATCCCTGTTCTGAATTTAGAAGAAAAATTTGCTTTTCAAGAACTCTTTGAAGAAAACCTGAAAATGAGTAAGAACAGGACTGGAACTAAATAGCTTTCTCTTCAGCATCTATAAACACAAGGTTATCTTGCTCCAGGCTACTTAAATCAGAAAAATTGCTCCCAATGCAGTTACAAGGTCAGACACCATATTTCTCAATCTCCCTTAAAATACTAAAACCCTTTGGAACAAGATTGATGCAACATTTTTGCTGGCAGCTGAAAGCATGCCTCAAAGCTGAGGAGCTGCTCTCTGATAAGTAGAAAAACTAATCTCCATTAGTTTCAACTCTGGAGTTCTCAGCTACTGAGAATGTAATTTAAATTCAGGATCCTCCTCAGGCATCACTTCATGCTATATAGAAAATAGCACACCTTGAAACAAGAGATCTACAATTAAGTCTAGCTCCATTCCCAAGTAAGGAGTCTTTTGAAACTGTGTAGCAGCAATGGTGCTCTTCTGGCATACAGAACATAAGACCCATCATGTGAGGATGTGGACAATTTGGACACTGATCATTAAAGACATTGAGGGTCACTTCTGTGGGCCTGCAGTAGCCTCTGAAGTCATTCCTAAGCAACTTTGAAAAGGAATGTGGATATGTGGGACATGCAAGACACAGAGAAACTGTCTTTGAACAGCCATCCCACTGATGAAGTACCAGTGACATCTTTCCACTTCCAGAACAAGCAGTCAGGAAACACCTAAGGAAGGTACCTTTTGTTTCAAAGCATTGAATTCATTACCTACAGAGAAAACAGGCGTGTTTTCCCCATCAACCAGACTTCACCTGAAGACAGCAAGTTGTGGCATCAGCCCAGTCTGGTTTCTTTGGCATCCTCAAGAATATTCAGTATTCTTCACACTGAAGAGCAAAGATTGCTTTGAGGTTTTGTCAAGCCAGAACAACTAAGAGCAGTGATTTCAGTATCCCAGACTACCATGCTAAAGCAGGGTACTTCCCAGATTTACCCATTCCACTACCCAACGTCTGAAGAAAACGTCATCTACTGGTTATTCAGAGCCATAGGGGAAGCAAACAACATTCTGCCAACAGAAGCCAGCCAGAGACTGCTCAATAAGAAGAAAGGCAAAGAGCACAAACTGATTCAAGTGGGCATCCTAAAGAAACTGTTCAAGTGCTGCAATGCAAAAGCAGCTTTACCTATGAAGTACGGTAATCTGCCCTTTTTCCAAGGTACAAGCTTCATTACCCCCATCCCTGAAAAGAAGCAGCTTTGCATCAACAAGAGCTGAAGTCTAACGTCAATGAGGTGGAATTAAAATTCAAGGAAACTTTGTATAAATATCTGCTTTTCCACATGTGAATCTTCTTTCCTAGTACTCTGAAGCTCAGGTTTAAATGTCCTGTTAGCATTTACAGCACGCAAACTAACCTAAATGAAATGCAAATACAGACATTTAATTTTGGGGTATATAATCTAAAAAAGTATTAATCTAAGTTCCTTCTGACTAGCAGCATCAGCATTGGTTCCTTCAGCCTTTATTCCATTACTTAAGAGAACTGCAGAACACCATCTGAGAGTTCACTGTTTGGAAAAATGAAAAGATACAGAAAACTCCAAAACCAACATACCTGTTATTTTGTCCCTGACCAGCTTGCAGGATTCTATCTCCCCAATGCTGCCAAACAGACTCTTCAGTTCCTCTTGTGTCATGTTTTGTGGAAGGTAGTTGACTATTAAATTGGTCTTGCTGTCTTCTGTGTTCCCAGAATCAACTGGTGATGAGCAATTGTTTATGGTGGCTGAACCATGGGCTGTGTTATTACAAGTTGGTCCATTAGACAGTTGTGTTTCCATGGCAGCAATTACCTGCTGAAAGATACAGAAAACAAGAACCATCAAAATTCATACTTCAACATCTAGTAGGAGAGTCCAAACAAGAACCTAAAAGACCTGTCACTATGCAGAAATGGTACTGCCAAGGCCATATACTGCCTCTACATGCAAGAAAAAAACCCAAACACCAATACAGAAGGACATTAAACTGTTAGTCAAGACACTGCTTTAAAAGCTTGCAGGCAAATAAACTATCTTCTACAAGCTCACAAAATGAAATTAGCACTCAAAGCTTAGTTTCCATCCTCTGCCATTCCCTTCATTTAGGGGAATCACAGCCTCTATTACAGAAGTTACCAAACAAAACTGGCCTGTTGCAGGAGCAATCATTTCTATAAACTTACAACTGCTTACTGAAATAACATGAAATGCAGCTTTTAAGGTAGTAGCATTTGATTATTTTCAAAAGGAAGTGGGCATTAACTGTATCCAAAGAGTATTTCTCATGAGAAACAGCAGAAGTCAAGATTAGTACTTCAAAGAGATACCTGAGAATATATGAATGTGCTGTGATGGAAAATATACTCTTCCTTGACAACATACATGTCAAACTTCTGGCACCACAGGAATCAGGTTTCTAAACGCTTTTAATTGACAAAACTGACAATTCCTTTTTCTTATTTCTTCCCTCCCCTGAACTCTGAGAACAGTTAAATTTGAATTTTGAACTTGATTTACTTTTAAACCACTCCAGAACTACTCTGTGCCTGGAAGACCACAGAACAGATCCTCCTAGAACCCGTGCTAAGGCAGATGGAGAACGGGGAAGTTATTTGAGACAGCCAGCATGGCTTCACCAAGGGCACATTCTGTCTGACCAACCAAGCGGCATTTCTGTGATGAAGTGACTCCATCAGTGGACAAGGGAAGGGCTACAGATGTCATTTATCTGGACTTCTGTAAAGCCTTTGACATTCCTCTGCATCTTAATTTCTAAAATGGGGAATATTTATGGGTAGATTAATAGATAAGTAAGAAAGTGATTGGACAGTTGCATCTAGAGGTGATGGTCAACAGCTCAGAGTCTCAACGGACATCAGTGACAAATGGTGTCCCTCAGGGGTCCATAAAGGGACCAGTGCTATTCAGTGTCTTCAGTGGTAACACAGACAAATGGATCGAGTGCACCCTCCACAAGTTTGCAGATGACCCCAAGCTGAGTGTTGCTGTTGACACTCCTGAAGTTCAGGATGCCATCCAGAGGCCCCTGGACAAGCTGGAAAAGTGGGCCCATGGGAATCTCATGAGTTTAAACAAGACCAAGACCAAGATGCTGCACCTGGTCCAGGACACTCCCAGTATCGGCACAGGCTGGGGAGGAACAGATGGAGAGCAGCCCTGTGAGAAGGCCTTGGGGTGCTGGTGGATAAGAGGCTGGACATGACCCAGCCATGAGCACCCACAGCCCAGAGAGCCAAACGTGTCCTGGGCTGCATCCAAAGCAGCGTGGCCAGCAGGGGAGGGAGGGGATTCTGCCCCTCTGCTCCTCTCTGGTGAGACTCCACCTGGAACACTGCATCCAGCTCTGGGCTCCCAGCACAGGAAGGACATGGACCTGTTGGACTGAGTCCAGAGGAAGGCCTGGATTAGAGGCATGGAGCATGCCTCCTGCGACGAAATGCTGAGACAATCAGGCTTACTCAGCCTGGAAGAGAGAAGACTTTGGGGTGGCCTAATTGTGGCCTTTTAGTACCTGAAGGGAGATTACAAGAAAGATGGAAAGAGATTTTCGAAGAGCATGTAGTGACAGGACAAAGGGGAATGTCTTCAAACTGAAAGAGAGTAGGTTTAGATTAAATATTAGGGAGAAATTCTTTACCATGAGGATGGTAAGACACTTATCCCAGAGAGGCTGTGGATGCCCTATCCCTTGAAATGTTCAAGGTCAGGTTGGATGGAGCTTTGAGAAACCTGATCTAGTGGAAGGCGTCCCTGTTCATGGCAAACGCATTAGAGACAGACAATCTCTAAGGTACTTTCAGCTCAAACCGTTCTGATTCTACTGTGCCTCACCCTGAAGTAACTGACTGTATGATTGCAACATGCAACAGAAATAATTTGGAGGAGTCTACTTGCACACAAGTACTTGTCCACAAGCTGCCACATCCACAAAAGGCTCTCTGCCATCTCAGTCAGTGACTGAATGGCAACAGCTGGTAAATACAATGGATTTTTAATGGCATCCTAATATCTAAGATTTGGGCAGCCTACCCTGTTTGAGACCAACTATTCAGGACAACATGCAAGAGAAAATTATGTAAGTTAATTCTCCAGCAATATGTATTTCAACACAAGAAGTTCACTAAAGAAATACATCAATCACTGAAATTCAACCTCATAATTAAACTGCTAAGAGGAGTTCTCAGAAAAAAGCCTCTTGTAAAATCACAGAGCAGCATCAGGACGTCTGAAGGGTCTGTCCTAAAAATCCTGTTTAAAACACTAGATGGAAACAGTGCATATCGAAACAGCTGATGAGGTCAGCTATGTTCAGGGACTGCATAATGGAACTTCCTAGTAACACGAGAGGGGGTAAGTTGAGTTTCTTATTAGAAGTACAACTTAAGACATTCCTGGTAACACTGTTCTGTGTTCTGCATACAGAAGTCTTTTCCAAGAGGTTACTTCAGCACAACACAAAAAAGGGATACATCTATTAAGAACACTCATTAGAAAAGCGTGATCTAGTTTTTCTGAAGAGCTACAACTGGAACAACATTTTCTTCCCTTGTGACAAACTCCAAGGGGTAACCTGCTCCTGGCACTGATGAAAGAAGTCCACTGAAAAGATGATAAATTAGATTATCCCAATTAAGATAAATTACTTTTCAAAACATTAGCATATCTGTTAAAGGTAGTAGTCACCAATGCTGTGCTCTGAGGCTCTGTAGGATTGCCTTTTTCCTCTTTTCGCCTTTTATTCTCAAAGTTGAAGTGTTCATTGATCAATATTAGCAGGATTTAGCAAGGACAACAAACTATTCTCTCTTAATTGCACATTTATTTTCACGTTCAGGTGGCAAGAATGAGATCCTAAGCCAACATTCAAATGAACAGCTGCAGTAGCCTGTGTGTGCTGAAAATTACAGCATCTCTCAGCTATAGAACCATCTGCTCTGAATAAAGTGATACTAGTATTTTTTTACAAATAATGCATACCCCACTAATAGGCTAAAGAGAACTGTTGATAAAAGACAAAGCACAAAATATTTTTCCCTCAGAAAAATAGTTTGAGATAAATTTACAGTTTAAAAAAAATTCTTAGAATAGACTGGCAAATATATTTTTAAAATAGTAATCATAAAAACACAAGTATACAGGTTTTCAAAGTTACTGCAATTTAGTATTCAGACCATACCAAAACCATTTTAGTACAATACTACTCTTCAATTATCCACCATGTATTTTCAATTAGTACTGAAATCTAATTGACATTGGAAGAAAGGCAAGCCACTGCAGTGTAATTTCTACAGGAGATCACCGCATTACAGAAAAAGTTGTCTTGGTATGCCAGTGTGCTCTAGGCTCTCACAGAATAGGAACACCACCTACAGCCCATAATGAAACATATAAGTGAGTTAGCATTCCAAATGGAAGGTTAAAAGACTTTGGTATGGCCTCAGCACTATTAACATGTAAAAAAGTAGCCTACAGAATTTAAAAAAAGTCCCACAGACCCCAGTCCAAGGCTCTGCTGCCCACGAACCACTTCTAAGCAGAGAAGCCACATCACACAGTCTGACTGCCATGTTAGTTTGGAGTTGCCGTCTGCAATATGGACACAAAAAGTACCGTATGTTAGATCAGCAAGATAATGCAACAAATCAGTTTGTACAAATTTACAGTAATTGCATTTATATTCCCAGCACGTCCATGCAGTGTGGCTTAATTGGATTTGAGGCAATTCCAATCTAATCTTTACAAATTCAGTTGTAAAATTATTTTTCTTATGTGAAATAAGATGCTTATTTTTAAGAAGATTTAAAAGACAATGCAGTCTAGTTACCCCTGCATCTACCCTGGAAACTACCTCCAGAACCATATCATGCCTAAAAGAAACTATACCACATAACAAATTTTTAAATCTTCAAGACTGAAGAGGAAAGAAAGGAAATACAGTGAGTTGATTTTTCATCAGCACATAAGATGATCATGCACTACTGAAAGACAGCTCCCCTTACATGTCTTTCCCAGCCCACAGGAAAAAAACATACACAAAGATGACAAACTACTTTGTTAGAATCCAGCCCATTCTTAAAATCCTAGGTTTTAAAAATTAAGTAAATTAAAATCTTGTGCAGATGGTATTCACTAAGTTTCCTTGCAATAGATGTTTAAAAGTACCACTGCACATACCACCAGTGGCAGCAGAGTCAAGGTTTTAGCAAGTGGAATAACTAGAACAAAACATACAAGTGTTTTTCATAAGAGTTATTTTGGTAACCAAGAAGATTGTTCTTTGTTTTAACTAAAACATCACTGAAAATCCAGTTGGATTTACACTGAACAGTGCTAGGAGGATACCACAAAAACTAATAGGCCCTTTGAGATGATTACAGGTAGTCTAGATGTGAAGTATAACCACAATAGAAAAGACTCCTGACCACTGCCACAGCTTAAGACTGCTGTTAGTAAAGAGATCCTTCTTGCCCATAGTTAGCAGATGAGGTAAGTCTAAATTTGATAAAAAAAACCTTAGGTTTCAGAAGGCTATTGCATCCAGGGTTTATAAAAATGTACTTCAAAACTTTTTCTGTTTTAAAACAGTGCAAATTATTTTTCATGTCACTTTGCTACCAAAGTCCATATGGTTAGCAGACTGTTGTCCTGAGCTGAGCTTGAGTCTGCGTGCTTCTTTCGTCTCCAACTGCGATAGCAGACTTCATGTCTGGTCTTTATTTCTAACTTAGGTTAATAAAGATCTTCAACCACCTTTTTATGTAAAATACTGAGGCTTTGGCATAAACTTCAAGTTTGCATGCCATTCTCTGGGGTATCAACCCAAAACCAACAGTAACAACTTCTCTTCTCAAGCTCTCCACTGTTCATAGGCAAGTATGTTGATGAACTGCTTACTACGCAAAGAAAATCTGGAATTCTCATCTGACTTCTTTTAAGTCGAGACAAGCCTTACGAAGATGATTGCTTTAAAAGAGCAGTCTCCAAAACTCTGTCCTACAAAGACTGTAGTGACATGTGCAAGATGATGTATCTGGTTCTCAGCAAAGCAGCATGACTCCACAGATTATTTGTTTCCTGTGAACCACAGGCTGTAGATAGAAAACTTCAATAGGACAGCTTACTCAGTTGTACAGGACTTCAGTTTACTCAGTAGAGACTCCACCGTTCTCTCAAGCACTGCAGCACTTCTCAAAAAAAAGCCAAGAGCACCTGTCATTTGAAGTACTTCCAGCTTGCATAACACATTTATCTTCACTGAAGCATTCTATACAGCACTTGCAATCAGTGTGCAAGACAGTTCTGACTAAAAAAACCATTATGTCTCAAAAATGTATTTTGCTCTACCAATTCTTCTACCAGTTTTATTACTTTCAAAGCCATACAGACTGCTCTCTTACATCTCGTTCGGAAAACTGGAGGTCTGACCATTCTATTTACACTTCTACCTGACCTAAAAACAATATAAAATATAGCTAATTACAGTCTAGGAAAAAAAAAAAGCTTTCTGAAATGAGTTTTCAGCCTTAACACTGTACTAAAACAGTATAGTAACACAGAATTTGAACTGTGACTTTTCTTCCCACCCCTCCCCCAAAAAGGCTTTAAAATACTGAACTACTGAAGAATCCCCAGTACCATTAAAAAAAGCCAATGCATTTTTTGACTAGTAGCCTCAGAGACAATATTACACTTCAGGTTATTAAAATAGCTTAGTAGTTACTGCATTCAAAACCTATAAAACCATTATGTTCAAGAAACAGGGTTCTATACCTACTAAGGAAAAGTTTGTCTTAAAATACATTCGGATAAGAGGAGAACAATAAAGTCAAGCTGACCGAGTAAATCTGCTCTCTTTGTAATGCTGAAAGGAAGCAGTACTGAAGACGCAGTTGTTCAGTTCAGCAAACTGAGTGGTTCTCTTTAACACACAGTGCATGGCAGCAATCTATCTTTCAATAAACCTACTTTTAGTTCACCAAGCAAACCTAAGATTTTAAACCCAAACACTCTTAAACACTGTTTATGGCATTAACTGAATGCCAGTTTCTAATTAGCTGCAGTTCAAGCGAGTCATGAGTAAGGTTTGCCTAGCAGAGAAGCAAATAGGCTTTTTTTGTTTTTCAAGAGAAAAGACATCAGAAGTTCAAAAGCCATATGGTTTATGTAATTAGTTCTGGTTGCCATAGAACAGTTCCAATTATAACAGCAGATTTTTGTATGACGGCTTTAGAAAATATAGTGGAGCTAGCAAGATGAAGACTGGCTAAACAACAGTCACAGTGGCCTACTAACCTTCTCTGCAACATAGGTATTTTGATGTGTAACATACTGAACTATTCATGCTCAGCTGAAAATGCAAGCAGAGGCTGGATCCTGGCAGTGTTGAGACAGAACCAAGGACGTGACAAAACAGGTAAGACTGCAACTACCTTTACCACCTCACATGCATATACATGCTGGGGGGAAACATTTAGCGCATCGAACTTCTGGCCAAAGTCTCTCTACCACCTGTTTCAATTCATACTTGTTCATCCTGGTCATTGATGGACAGGAAACCATTTCACGTAGGTTTTATATATAGAATTTAATTCTATTTATAGACACCACCCCAAAAAATCACTGCACAGATGCCTGTCCCAATTGCACTACATACTTCTAAGTGGTATTATTACAGAAAGGTGATTACACACTGAATTGAAACCAGCAGATACTAAACACATCTGCCTCTTTCAATATGTTACCACTGTTCAGAGACAACCCAAGCTGGACCATGAGATGCCTTCAGCCTCAAGGGTCACTGCTGATATAGTGCTCTTGATAAAGTCCTAACAGATGCTAAATATGCTCCTAAAGATTCTCCTAAAGGTTTACATACCAGAAAACCTTCAAAGCATGCTTTAGAATTTAATGTTTGCCCTTCCATCCTGTTTCCCAGTGCAATGGAATCATGTAACAATTACAACACATCACCATTTGCACAAGTAAACACTACAGATTTTGTTTTTGTAATACCAAACTGCAGAACAAGGAACACCTCTGGCTGCGTACAATATTCTTTATTTCTTCCAGAGAGAAAGGTCTGAACCAGAACTTTGGTCTCTGCTTGTAATGAAGTTTTTCTCTTTCCAGAGGATTTATTCCATCTACTTTGACTTACAACAGTAATTAATGCATTTTAACAACGATAAGCTGTTTCTTGTCTGTGAGGACTGCTGCTAAACATGTTAAATAAAGAAGAAAATATCATCATTATTTGAGGGCTCAGTGAAAGGTAAGATCTGGCACAATACAGATGCTGCATTTTGCTTTAAAAAATAGAACGCAGCAAAAAAAGTATTTTTTTTGGGTATTAAAATTTTAAGTGCAGAGTTATTGATACTTTGAATAGCTGCAATTCTTCATGCTTCCTCATTAGTGATTTTTATCTTTACTGGATAATTAATATTAATTTGAAGGACTTCTTTTTTCCAAATGGTCAAGTATCTTCCAAGCATGCATGGAAGGACAGTACTAATTCATGGACACTCAAAAAATCTGTACAATAAGAGATAACAGAGACTGTTGACTCTAGCATATGCAAAAGCTATTACATAGGTTGCTAGAACATCGCAAAGCCCTTTATGGGTAAAGGAACACACAGGCCAGAGGGTATGTCTTCACTTAACCTTGCCTGTCAGAGTAAAACACTACTCACTCTTTCAGTTTCCCTACAAGAAGGACAGCTGTCAAGGAAAGCTTGATGGTTACTCTGAGGTCCACACATTAACAACACATTTTGTACTTGGTGACTGTGCACCAACAGGCTAAACAATGCTTATTTCTTTGTCTCTGTTTTCACTTTTTCTTTATCAGTATAAATCACCATTTCTCCATTAGCAGCCCTCCCCACCTGCATATACATTCATTTGCTGTAACCTCCATTACACCATTTAAAAATCTGCAGCACAAACTACGTAAGAGTATTGCCTGATGAGAACTCGTGCAGCTCAGGAGAATGAACCAGAAAAGTATCTCTTGATTCATGGTAAGTTATAATGAAGAACTTTGATAAAATAGATGGAAGACAAAAACTGCACAGAAAACTTGTAATTTTTCTGATAATGAGGTGGTATCAAATTTTCAAGAAACTTAAATAGTTACTAATGTAAACACAGGCAATTAAGATAAGAAAGCATGAGTCCCTTGCAACAATAAAAAGCAAATTCTAGCCTCTCAAAAGTGGCAGCTTAGAAGTGGAACCTTTTCACACTGCCTCTTCAATGTATCACTAAAGAAGTAATACCACTTAACATTTCTATATCTCGGCCTCAAAGTCATGATGAGCTGAAGTAAGTGAAGAAAATGAAGCTGGTTATGAAAAAAATCATATCAAATTTAGGCAAAAGGATTGTAATTCACTCTTGTGCTTGCTGCTGCAGAAGTTAATCTGCAGAAGGTTTCAGCAGGAATGAAGAGGCAGCCAAAGCAGACTGTCCTGTTCCAGGTAAGCAACTGCAGACAGGTGAACAAGAAACAGCTATTAGTAGAGGCATAAAAGAGCTTAATAGTCCTGGTGACACTAAAAGGACAGAAGCAAGAAAGTGCAAATTATCTACTGAACGTAAATATTTGTAGGAACACTACAAATGTATACATCATAGGTTAAAAGAAAAACTCTCCACTCAGTATGAAGTGCTTTTGGAAACTCTTAACATTCCTGCAAAATACTTCAGAGTATTAGGATACTCTAAACAATGCCCTACTAAAGCTACTATGCATTAGGAATGAAGCCAACAAACACTTGCAAGCGGTTCTGAAAAAATAATGCACGCACAGCAAGGCGACGACATGGCTTGACAATGGACTAATCTAGAGAAAATACAGGATCTCTTCTGACTGAAACTACCGATTATCCTATCAGCTGGAGTAAAGGGAAGGAAACATACAGGGTAACTTAAGTTATCCTAGAAACTATATTAGAAAGATCAACTCTAACAGTCTTCCGTAAAGAAAACAAACACCTCCATTCCATTAAGGAATCAGCTCAAGTGAGACTCCAATAAAGTGTAACCATTTTTATGTTCCACATTATTCACGTCAATTTAGACACATAAACACTTTTACCAACGTAACTAATTCTCTGAGCAAGACAGCATCACTAATTAATTAATGCATTACTAATCAGCGGGTATACAAGAAAAAACCTCCAAAACTCAGCACAAAATTATGCACTTTCTTTTCATTGCCCTCCTTCATATAAAAAAGTTCAAAGCCAGCTAAGGGAAAATGATTACTTTGGTTATATTTGTAATTTTAACTAAATGTCAAGTTGGGACTATTTGAACACAGCCAATATTCATGTTCAGAAGGAGTTTTCACCGGAACTATGACTGGATCACATAAACAGCCATTCAGATCTCAAACAAATAAGCTGTGAACAACTCTAGACTTAGCCAATACTTTAAACAAGACTGATTTTTAACAGGAAAGATTTTTCAACTGCACTCTACCAGTCACAAAATCTTGCCAACTGTATATTGCTCTTATTTGCTGTCCCAGTCTGCTGTGTTAGCTCTCACAGCCTTTTAGCAAAGTGCTCTCCAAGGCAATACAGCTCTGACAAAATGAATATGTATTCTTCAAGAGGTAACTGCAACTTATTGCAGACATTTCCCTTCAGCTTTATACATCTGCAGTCCTCTCGAGCCTACTAACACAACAAAACAGAAGATTCAATGAGGTGAAAGGAGACAACTTGATGACTCTTCAAATACAGCAACTTGACATGTTGAAGGGTTTCTAAGTTAACATCCACTTGAACTGGCTAGGATGCCTACTTCAATTTTTCAGCATTTACCTCAGTATTCCAGTTGGGCTGCATAAAACTTTTCGCCCTTTCATACTGCAGTTACATCATTCTTCCCCACTGACAATTTCAAAAGCTGATGTTTTAGCAACATACAGGAACAGGAAGCAAACCAAGTTAGTCTGACTGAAGAGATTAGCAAATCAAAAAAACACAAGTTAGAAAAATAGGCTCTTCCTAATCAAGAAAGCATGTGTCAGCTTCAAGGCCACACACTACTCCATTTACTCTCCCATTCCTCTTCCTGAAGGACAACACATCTACATGGTTTTGTTCCTCATGCATTCAACTTTCTTCACTGCAACAGAGGGCCCAATGACAGATGACAGGATTCATCTTCCAGGATGACAAGGTTAGAGGAACAGTTCTCTTGTTCTGGCTTCTCATGGCAGCACTCCTTGCTCAAAGCTCACTGAGAGCTCATCATCGGAGAGATGGTTAGGCCTAAAATCCACTCGCATCACAGACACTCCATCAGAGGTGCACCTCAGCAGATCCACAGGGCATCTCGGTATCTCCATCACAGCCCTACCCATCAAACTGCAGGATGAATCCCCTCAATTTCCTCCCTTCAGGGGAGTTTTCGTTCTCTTGCACGGAACTTTCAGCTCAGATGTAGATTAGACAAAGTTGCATGACCTAATATCCCCACCCCTTAAACACCCATGGATACTGCTAGTTAACTCAAAAAACGACATCCTCAACACTAGACAGAGGGGAAAAAATGCAAGCAACTGAAAGTCACAAATCGGTAATCTCCATTCCTCTCCCTTCCTCTATACCCTTCTTTACAAGTACTTTCAAAGTGGTGTCAGGCTGGACAGCAATGCAATGCCTACACACTCAGATGCCTCCAGTAGCCTAGATCATCAGTGGCCTGACAGACTGACATGTCACAGCATTCTTCTTTCAGCTCCAAAACTTATGACAAGCAAAGCTTACGTGCAACACAAAAAGGTATTCAAACCAAACTGAAACATGCACCATTAACTACACATTGAATCAAGTCATTTTTGCACAGGAAACATTAATCCTTCCATTGAGGAAACCTTCTGGGGAAGAAGAGCTCTTCACTAGGACAACAGCTCAACTAACAATACAGGCTAAGAGATACTGGGGTTTGCCGAGTACTCTGCAATCCAGCAGATACGACAGCAAACAAGCTACCTGAACAGCCTTGGACATGACACCCAAAATTGCTTAAATGGCCTAGGATCACATCTTAGACATTAATCAGTATTCAAATACAAAATACCTGCTTTCACTCTTTAATGACGGGCCTCAAAACAGCACGTACGGCAAAAATCAGGGACTTGTGGCAACAACTGACTTGAGCCGCCATTTTTTTTTTTTTTTCCACAGCTGGGTATAAGGGTTTGGAAAAACAGAAGGAAACACTGTTCAAACTGAAACACTTCCAGTCAGCATATTCTGCCCTCTGCAGATGAGCTTTCACCTACAGTCACAAGGCCTCTATTTTATCTCTCTTCTCTTCTCTGAAGAAGACTTCAGATCAACAAGAAAGAGTGAAGGCATCAACAAGCCATTCTTATTAACAACTCATACTGAACTAATACGAGAAAAACACGGCCAAGGCCAGTTTACTCTCAAAATCTGCTATGGATAAAGACTGACTATTCAGTCCCAAAGAAGTGTTCTTAGCGGTCTCAATAATCACATCTTTGAGTAAAAAAACCAAGCTTAGCAGGAGCTATGGCTTCTCTCTTCCTGCCCCACCTGGAGCAGGAAGCCACCGTGGTTCCATAAAAGCAGTACAAAGGCTTCCTATAGCAGATGAAGAGAACTTTTATTTCTTAATCCTGATATACCATGAGTAATGAATAATGCACACAGCTAAAACATGACAGATCCATATGCTGTGCTGACTTGCGTGCAGAAATCTTTATTTCTATAATCCGACTAAAAATGCAGAGCAATGAATATTTAAAAGATTTTCTAGTTTAAAATAATCTTGCTCTTGGTTTCAGTCACCACAGAAATCTTGCCCAGGGTCTTAAGGTTTCTGACCTCTGGGGACAGGCATTCTCGCACAAACATGAATTCAAGAACAGAAAAATACAGAAGCCAAGATATCAGAACCCCTCATTAAAACTTTCAATAATTTAATACATCATCTTTAATACTGCTAATCAGATTTTACTATTATTCTGTCCATAAATATGAAATTTCTGGGGCCACTTGGCTTCCACATGCTCTAGCTCTTTCGTCTAACATTTTCTTCATGGAAAGTTGTATCTAGATTGTCTCCCACTCCTAGTTTTCTCCACTAGTCCAAGTACCATTAAACTATGTATCACTAAATTGCCTCAATACACCTTTGCTCCTTACATGGACTAATCCACATACTTTAATTTGACTCTCATGCTTTATTCTTTCATACATTATTCTATGCTAGGTGTTACACCCAAACCTATTGAAACTACAACTTGATATATTTATGCAGTTGACATTTCTATTATCTGTGTCTTAACATTGTGTATACATATTACTGAAATCGAAATTTTGTAACAACAAATTCTAGATTAGGCAATTTTCTTTCCAATTAGTTTCTAAAAGCTGATTTCACTTAGGTATTTATCACTGCATCAAAAAACTGAGCTAATATCCCACTTCACCATAAAACTAATTATATGCCTAATGCAATAGCAAGAGAAACACAGCCACAGAAGTACACCACTGTAACAGAGCTCTCAAATACTTGAAATCATATCTTTGCCAATTTATTTATTCCCCTGTGTACATCTTCAAGTTTCAATATCAAAGGAAAATCAAGAGAATTGTTTGCAAATGAGATATAATAAGTCTTATAAGATAGCATGACAGCATAAACAAAGTCAGACCAACAGTACACAGCTCTGAATAAACTTAAAATTTTCTGCCCTTTATCAATGCATATCAAGTTCTAGAAGGTCACCTATGCCCCAAAAATCTCCCTGTAATACATACTGCAGCACAAAGAGAGCTTGGAAAGGGACACACGCAACAGTAAACCAAAACATTACTTTGTGAATATCAACAGGTGAAAAATATGATGCTGATGCTATTTGACTTACAATATGCTTGTTTTCTATACAGGCTAACCTGCATATTTTTACTACCATTTCACTACAGAAATGCACCAACTCTGAGACGCCACAGAATGGCTTCTGCTTTCACCCAGCACACAAGTTTGAGATCAGAAAGTTAAGTCTTAGTTTATCTCTACCACCCTTTGAAGGAGACCTGTCAAATCACATTATTTGTCATGGCACCCAAAGGCTGACTTCTAAACTCTTGAAGAATACCTCAAAATAAACTAGATGAATTTTATACTGCAACATATACTCTAACACGGAGAGAAGAACCCAAGTTTGGACATTTTAGCCTTTGTTTCATAACGAAGCTGACTTCTAAAACAGAAGAAGGTTCACTTTCATGGGGTGAACATTACGCTTGGGCAGAGAACTGGATGTTTTGTGAAACAAAGGAATCAGTAAGTTAATGAAGTCTATTTCAGAAATGGTATGCATCTTCCCTTCTGGCACTTCATCTTGCAAAAAAGATGACAGTGGTTTACACTGCATGACCTAAACTATGGGGTACTTGTATCTATACTTTAAAAGGAAATTCAAGAATGTCTTTTACTACAGCAAGAAAAAAAAACAAACATCAAAAGTAAGCCCTGGAGACATGCTGAAAAGAAGTCAAAAGGCACGAGTGCTTTGGAGGGATCTGAACAGAGCACTGTAGTCAGTATCAAAAACTTTGTTGATATCAGATATAGGGACTCACTGTCCTACCTCATATATTCCCACTGAATACACAGAGGAATCCAAAGCAGTTAAAAAGATAGAAGGTTACACTATTTATGTAGTTTGTTTTTGTTTGTAGGAGTTGAGCTTCCTTAGATGCCATTGTCAAAACAGTGCCATCCAGATTACCCTGGAACACATTCTTCAAATTATAATAGATGCAGATGAGTTTGAAAAGGTCTGTGTCATTGGACGTCAGCACATTCTAGCTCTAAAACAAAGCATATCAGGAAGACAAGTGTTTCGTTCACTCTATTCAGTTGGACAGACTTAATTTTTCTGCCCACAATTTAAATGTAGGTATTTAAAAGAACAGCATAACTAACATAAAAACATAGGCATAAGAATCACCCACTTCTGGAAATGAAGCTGTAGGCAGGATAAGCAAAATTTCAAAAGAGCTAGTTCCTATGAAGCGCTACATTGTCTCACAGCCATAAAGCCAGGACTTTTCCTTCTTCATGCTGCAGGTAACTACTTTCCACCAAACTCCTAAACAAAGACCAGCACCCGTAAGTCCAGCAGCCCCAGTATTAACCACTCACATATCTCTGCCTCAAAAATCAAAACTGTATTTCATTGTCACATTACATAGATACAATATTAAAGAAGACATGACTGTTAGGTGATTTTTAAACCAACAAGTCAAACAGGATTTTTACCTCCTTAATTCACTCTGCAGACATTTTATACCATTATGTATTAAATGTACCTTTCAGTCACTGTTCAACTTTTAACCTTCAAAAGTTTATTCTTTGCTTTGATTTTGGGCAAAATACTAGAAGAGTGAGTTCCTAGAAGTATCAATAAAGAAAAAAGGAATTTAAGCTTTTCTCATTGCATAAATACAGTATGAAATGCACAGTCACATGTTACCTGCAAGTCAGTTCTGCAAAACCCTTTCTCGGACGAAAGATCTCCAAGTGCTCGGACTTTGGTGAACTACAGTTCTTTTACTCTATGAAGACAGAGCACATCAGGACTAGTTGCCTAAGGCTAACTGCAGGTGCATCTGCAGTAAATTATTTCAATTTCTCCTGAAGAAGCTGCAGCCCATAGCTTGGACACGTGCACTCTTCACTGGCTTAAGAACTGTCTAGATGGCTGGGCCCAGAGAGTGCCGGTGAATGGTGCCACATCCAGTTGACAACAGTCACCGCTGAGGTTCCCCACAGCTCAGTATTGGGTCCAGCCTGGTTTAATATCTTTATCCATGACTGGGATAAGTGGACCAAGTGCACCCTCAGTTAAGTTCTCAAATGACACCACACGGGTGGGAGTGTTATCTGCTGGAGGGCAGTAAGGCTTTGCAGAGGGACATGCACAGGCTGGATCCATGGACCAAGGCCAGTGGCACGCGGTGCAGCAAAGCCAAGTGCCAGGTTCTGCCTTGGGTCACAACAACCCCATGCAGTGCCACAGGCTGAGGAAGACTGCCTGGAAAGTGGCACAGCAGTAAAGGACCTGGTGCTGCTGGTTGGCATCCAGCTGAACATGACCCAACATGTGCCCAGGTAGCCAAGAAGGCCACTGGCATCCTGGTCTGTATCAGACATGGTACGGAACCTGGGAGCCCTCTGTCCAGTTCTGGGCCCCTCACTACAAGAAAAACACAGAGATGCTGGAGCAAGTCCAGAGAAAGGCAAAGGAATTAGCGAACCATCTGGAGACTAAGTTCATGAGGAGCGGCTGAAGGAGTTCTGGTTTAGTCTGGAGAAAAGGAGGCTCAGGGGAGACCTACCACTCTCTACGACTACCTGGAAAGAGACCGTAGCCAGGTGCGGGTCAGTCTCTTCTCCCAAGCAACCAGCAAGAAGGAAAAACGGCCTCAAGCTGGGCCAGAAGAAGGTTCAGGTTGGACATCAGGAGTAATTTCTTCACTGAAAGGGTTGTTATACATTGGAATGGGCTGCCCAGAGAGGTGGTGGAGTTCACGATCGCTGCCAAGTGCTCAAGAAATGACTGGACATGGCACTTAGTGCTATAGTTTAGTTGACACAATTGTGTCTGGTCGGACCCAGTTACCTTGGAGGTCTTTTCCAACCTTAATGATTCTCAGAATTTGTAGAATAAAAAAATATCAAAAGTACACAGGTTTTAATCTTGTGACTGCCGAAGTTCATTTAACCATACCAAAGCTCTGGAACTTGATGTTGAAAAAACTTCTAAGAAGTCAGTGCATGGAAAGGTTGCAAAAGTTAAAGCCAAAGTTAAAGTCATGAGGTCTAATGTCACTTTATCTAATGTCCATGACACTGGAAGAGACAAGGACAAAGGGAAGGTAACACTGGGATACCACACAAGTGAAAAAGAGCAGCATTCTGACACTGAGGACCTGCATCACTTAATTGACTATGAAAAGAGCTTTTAATACTAAAAGTAATTATTTCCCATTTGCAAAAAATAGACTATTGGTAACTCATCTCCCAAACTTACTGCAAACTCAAAGCAGAAAAATACCAGAGACTACATAAACTAGTTATAACCTTTGCCACAGAAGTATGTACAAGTTTAGATTTTGCTTTCTTTACTGCACATCTTGAAAGGACACACAACTGCTCTATAAGAATTATTCTATTTGCATACAACGGCTTACTGAACAATGGACTCAACATAAGCAAGTATCAAATATTCTGTTACTTCTCTCGGCTATGTCTAAACTCCCTACAGGAGAATGAAGAACTACTGAAGTAGGGTTTGGCAGGCACATCTCCCAGCAACTTCCACTGAACCTACAAAATCTCAGTAGGTTGCAAGAAGGTTGAACAACTGTAACGGAAAGGCTTGAAACAAATACAGCCTGGTGTTAGTCTTAATTTGCTGCATTTTTCACAGGTGTAACGTCAATTTATTTATTCAGTTCATTTTTAACGGAGATCTAAAATACAGCCAGTAGAGGTAAGAACAGAATGCTGCTGTAATCATCCCCATTAACTTCAGAGAAAAAAACTCCCTTTTCCTCAAAATCTTTGGACAACGACAGCAGCTCTCATTTAAAGCCATATGACAACTTCACTTAGATTAAGAAATAGCTAAAAATGTTTAGGCACAGAAAGTGCTTAAACACAGAAAGGTTCTCAACTAGCAGAGGCTGTCCTCACAATAAAGACATCCCATATGGCAACTATTTTTAGACTGTTAAGTATCAGAGGTTAGAGAAATCACATGGCTGTCTACAAACTACCAGTTCCTCAGCTGATTTTTATCTCTTGCATAAAGAAAAAGCAATTTGGGATCATTTTTAGAACTAACATAGCTCAAACTCAAAAAGTGTCCCTTTCAAAGTTAGTTTAGCTTCCATAACCACCCATTCTTTCCAGTAAGGGCCTGAAAAGAAAGCAAGTCTGTAACTTCTGACAAACATACCTAGAGCATTCAAAGCAGATCAGCTGAGTTTACTTAACCTGGTTCTAATTCACTGCAGCTGCATCTAATGAACCACAAAGAAAAGCTTATTACTGCAGGCAGTGACAGAGCTCAGCGGCTGAACACCCTCCAAGTTTCCAGCATTGTTCAGTTGGCTGTGCTCAGCGTCAGCTACCGAATGATCTCTGTACTGTAGCTAAGCATGCAAAACCAACAGACAACACCACCTCCCCCTGCCTTTGTAACCTCTTGGATGTATTATCAAGAGGGTATCAGGCAGGGTGTGCTACCAGACATGTTCAAACAGTTGGCTGCTGGCAGAGAATGTCTGCATTCATTGATCCTTGAAGTACTCACCTGATTTATGAGAGTTGCAGAGTTCTTGTAATGATAACTCATACACAGGCTTTGACACAGCAGTTTGCAACCTGCCACATGGAAGATAGGAGAACACCCTGAGCTGCCAGCATGATTTTAAAGCTTGTCTTTACAACTAGTGACTATGGGTGATCTAAAAACATCAGGTCTTGATGCAATTTGGTTAAATATCAGTTAAGAACAGACCCATGCATTTCTTCTACACATACAAAAATAATTTAGGGATTCCTGCATAGAACTATGTCAAAGTTTTATTTAAAATGAGCCAATGTGTACAGTGCACAGGAAGGCCCAGTGACAGGTTATTAAACTCAAGTTTAATTCTCTAAAATATTGTCTGGGAATTTGACCTTTGATAGACTACTATGTTTAAGTTCATTTTTTAAGACCAGGGTTCCATCAGGAACTTCATCCATAACCTTCTCCAAAATTTCATTTGTATTTTTCGATGTGCAAGTTTTCCAGTCTCAAACAGAATGGTATGTAAAATGAATCAATCAAAAAGCATAGTGAGTAAACTGAAGTATTAAAGATTAACTTAAAGACATTTGCTTCACCTTCTTCCTCTTACGTGAGAAAGGAGAGGGGGAAGCGAGAGAAGCAGTGCAGGAGAAGCCTCGGAAGATACTCAAAGCTTTGACATTTTGCTTTCAGCTTTGACAAAGATGGATTCATACCAGGTGCTTCAAAAAGTGCTAAGAAAAACAATCAGTAAGATTAAAGGTCTCCCTTCCAATTCTGTTAACAGAAAATGACACTTACACTGAAAACAAGAAACTTTACCAATTTACTCAACAGCTGCACTCCTGTTTCACAGAAGTATGTGGAACACATGTAAAGATTCACTAATTCACTACGGAAACAATGACTGGGAGAAAAAGCATTTTGTTCCAGGAAGTTAAACAATAAATTACTTTTTTTTTGTTTGTGCAACAGTACAGAGAGTGTTGCGCTTTCTACTTCACTTATTAAAGAAAATGTCCAATTAAGTCAACATTCTTAAGTAAACCCTTCAGAAGGAAGGCAGGTAAACCTTAAGGAAAAGAGGTAAATTAACCACACACCAAGTTCTAACACACAACAGCAGTGCCTTTAAACAGTCTTCCAGATGAAGAGACACTGACAGGGATTTTGGAAATCTGCTCAAGCACTACAGGTTAAAATTAGAAAGAATGTTTCCCCCAGAATTTCTCTGGTATTTCTCTCCCCCTTTAGTTTTTCACACAGTACCAAAACCACTCAATTCATCGAGAATTTCAAAAAAGACACAACTGCTCAGTGAAGCCCTTCCTCATAGCTGATTTACAACACAGGTACCAAGGATTTCTCCCCCTGCCACCTCCCAGAGGCTCCCAAAACCAACAAAAGTGCCAAGTGAGAAACAGTTTTTGAATAGTAACTCAAAAACTAATATAAAATGGCAGAAGAGGAAAAAAATCCACGAAACTATTCTCATTTCCAGTTTTTTTAAAAACAGTAAGTGGTACAGTCTCACAAGTGTCACACCAGTTTCTTACACACTATTTTGCATATGCAAAATACAGGTTGTTGTATCTCTCTACAGAATCCACTACAGAAAGTGGATTAGCAATACAGAGTAACATTATTAGCAAGGCTATTCTCTGAGGCACTAAGAAGAGGTATGACTCAAGGTGAATTTCTGCATTTATTGAGACAGGGCACAGAAAAGAAGCACCAGGAATCTTTCAAGAAAACTAAGAAAGCAGTAAGTGGTAGAAATAATTCAGCTGGCAGAGAGAGTGCACTTGAAAAGCAAGGGGAGAAAAGTGGCATCAATTGTTTTGCAAGCCTATCGCTACTGGATTACCTGATCCAGAATAAACTGCACTGGTGTAAGCTGACCTAGCAGATTCTGTTCACCTTAGGGAGAAATCTGCTTCTGGGACAGCTTGTTCCTTCCGGTTTTCAGCCAAGTGTTTGTGATTCAATGATTGAACAGCACATAATCATGGGATCTTGAGAATCTATTATGGAGGGAAACACTTTTACTACCACTTCCATGAAATAAACTCCTTCACCCTCTGAAGCTGTGTCCCCCAAACGCTGATACTGCACAGGACTACAAACTAGAAAGAATATCAGTCAAGTTTTTCTAGCAAAGAACAGGTGCTCCTGAAAGCTTAAAAATAAAAGAACTGAAGACTCACCAACTAAGCATTTTATTATAAATATTTACAGGAATCATCAATCAGAGGAGGAGAATATCCCAAGTCAAAATTGACATAAAACGTTAAACCACACCAATACAACCTAAGTGATAACAAGAAGCAATCAACAGAATCTTCATCAGGTGAGGTCAAGGATGCTGGGAGCCCTCTATTACATACAATCTTGACTTCCAAACCTCGCATATTTGAAAGCTTTACTTGTATTTTTCATGAAAGCTATCGGCTATCAACCCTTACAGACTGCTCTAACTGGATGTGTCTAAACAGCTTTGAGGAAATGGCTTCTAGACATACAGTACACATCCCAACATTGTCAGTGCTACTGAGTGGTCAGTCCAATCACCTAGATTTGACCACTTATCTTCTCTGAAAACCCTGACTACACACCATACTTTTTCTCTAGCCCTAGCTAGTTGGTTTTGGAGGACTTCCTAAACTTAGCATATCAACTTTGTGTTCTTACTAAATGAGAAAAAAACTAATGTCCTTGTAAGGAACATTAGTACTTAATCCCATTGTTTATCAAGCTCACCTGCAAAAAAAGCAGAATTCATCAAGTTCGTGGGATGGGGTTTTTATTGTTTTTTTTTGTTGCTGTTGTTGCTAGCAGAATTTGAATTATTAGAGAAGATTTAAGAATCTAGACACAGAATACAGACAACAGACTTTTCACGTGCAAGCCTGATTTTCCAGACTCTGCCATGTTTCAAATTCCATAGCTGCCCCAGCAACTACATGTGATTTCCCAGAAGTTTTCCAAAGTTGAAATCCAGCAAAATAAAGCATGACATACACTATTCTTAGAATACCTGACCATGTAAACCACAGACTCACACAGTAATCATTCAGGGTTGGAAGTCACCCCTGGAGACCACTGGGTAAAACTGCCCTGCTCAAAAAGGCCAAAGAGAGCCAGCTGCACAGGACCACGTCCAAACAGCTCCTGAGCATCTCTGAGACGGGATACTCCCCCACCTCTTTGTTTCACTCCTAAAAACTCAATACAGAAATCTATCTCAAGAATTTGAATAAGAGCAAGAAATATGCCAATGGATGTGAAATCCTATCCATGTAAGGTGGGAGGTGATCCTTCCCATCTGCTCCACCCTAGTAGAAGCCACATCTGGAGCACTGGGTCCTGTTTTGGTGTCCTCAGTAGAAGACAGACAAGGAGCTACTGGAGAGGGTCCAGCAGAGGCCACAAAGATGACCTGGTGCTTGGAGCATCTCTCTCATGAGGAGAGACAGCAGGAGCTGGGCATGTTCAGTCTGGAGAGGAGACGACTGAAAGGGGACCTCATTAATGCATAGAAATATCTCAAAGGCAGGTGCCAACAGGACGGTGCCAGACTGTTTTCAGTGGTGCCCAGGGACAGAATGAGGAACAATGGCCATAAACCAAAACATAAGAAGTTCCACCTCAACATGAGGAAGAACTTCTTTACACTGAGGGTGGCAGACCACTGGAAGAGGCTGCTCAGGAAAGTCATGGAGTCTCCCTGTCTGGAGATATTCCAAACCCACCTGCACGTGTTCCTGTGTAACCTCCTCTAGGTCACCCTGCCTTGGCAGGGGGTTGGGATTGGATGATCTCCAGGGTCTCTTCCAAAACTAACTGTTCTGAGATTCTGTAACATACCACAGGCTGCTACCTTAGCACTTTACAAAAATTTACGTCATTTTAAGAATGCAATGCAACATACTCAACCCTCCACTATCACTTCCCAACTAACTTCACCATCAGAGTATTTTGCTCAACTTTTGTAGAGTTAGTAACTCAAGGAGACTGTTGCCAGATTTAAGTGAGAAGTAATTTTCTAACTTTCCATTATGGAACCACCTCCCTGTCAGGACAGATAGAATATTACCCATTTCAGCAGTTTGACAAAATCCAGAATAACTGAACAGCAGTCCCTATGACCTACTTGCAAGGGACCCTTCCCTAAAAGATGGGCAGAATATAGACATATGTGATTTGAGCTTTTAGCAATGCAAAATCCAAGATACCCAAGATGTTGTGTTTGACTTTACTAACACATTCATCCAACAATCTCATTTCTGCTCAGTCTGAGTGCTGTAAAAGCCCTTCTTTCACTCTGCCACACAAGATCTCCATTATGCCTAGGGCACTGTGTTAAGTGTCAGAGCTTGATAATGACACCCCTGAATTGTTATGAGCAGTACACATGCTCCAAAAGACACAAATCAGGAAGATAAACCCCCCCATAACTATGGGTTATCTACTCAGGGCACTCTCAGGTGAAACACGCAGCAGCCTTGCAGTTCTCTTTTGTCTTTTCATACCAATAAACCCTGACATCCTACCTGCAACCGTAAGCAAAACAAAAAGGCAACTCTTTTTAGACCTGAAGTTTCAGAAGTCCAACTGTATAGTGTTCACACAAGTATGAGAAATCTCAAATTTGACAGTGGTAATCATCAGCCATCTACAGGAATCAAAAGTTAATGGTAATTACCAGCATCATCAGTTTTATGTCTCAAATCTATGGCAAACCATTTGCTTCCAGACACTGCTCCAATAAACCTCTGGCACAAGAAATGCTGCAACAGACAAGCTGTTTCTTCAAGTAGGTTTCCTTTAATCTTTCATACACAAGTACCAACAATCTCACCAAATTCTAAGCAGACAAATTATCACATAAGAGACCTCTAAAAGCTTCTCTTTTTATTTTTTGTGAAGAAAAAAATACCTCCATTAAGAACAGCTGCTTTCATACAGAAACAACTGGAGTTCAAAAATAAGCAAGTCCAGACCTATATTCATTCCAGCTTTGAAAATAATTTGTTTTAATATTATCTGCTTCTTCACAGCAACTGTATGTATTCAACACCAAGTTTTGACACATCAGATACCCAGCACACTGCGCAACCTACTACCTGGTGTCTGAAGAGAAACTTAACCTCAAAAAAAAAAAAAAGGAAATCATGCCAGGTTGTGTCAACATGCTACATCAACTTCACTTTTCCCAAATTACCACCCTATTCCATCCCTTTATTAAATCAGTTTCTAGAGTCTGTTTCATGCATCGAGTATTCCATTGGCATTCAAGTCTGTTTATACTGAATTTCTTTAAATCCACTGCCTCACTGAGTAAAACCCTTACCTTCCTCCTCAGCACAATCTGTCATACAGCAGTAACACTGTCTCACAACCAGGAAATCTCACATAATGAAAGATTCAAACTTACTGGAAGTGTTAATGGGCATGAGGCACAAAATAGTAACTTTTCTTTAGCTCATAACACTTCATTTTTATACAGATTGCCAAAGTGCTTTTGATTCTGTTTTCTATTCTTTGCATCTGCTCAGCTCAACTGGTACACAGGACTCAAAAGTTTGGCACACAATGAAGTTATTTAAGCACTGACAGTTATAAACAGCCTAAAACAGATGGCCAGTTCCCCTCTGAGCTTAAGACTTCAGAGAAAGAGTCATGAAAGCTTGGATGTGCTCACTGGACCTGTTTTCCTGAAGCTATAAAGTCTAGCAGACTTACTCTGAAATACTATCCTAACACAGGTTCAACCTGTCTTCTACCTTCTACCTATCACCACGTTCTACAACAGAAATAGATACCAGACATTTGCCGTTTCTTGTACTTAAAAAAACCTATTTCAATCAAAACCTGTTAAAGCACAGGAGTTTCTATTGGCATCACGAAAGTTAAGCTGGCCATCTCCAGGAGAGCAGAGCACCATCCCATGTAATGGTTACTTGGGAAGACAGAAGCTGTAACTGCAAACATCCTCCCCTTCTGCACCCAGCTTTACGTACTGAGCAGAACATCATATGGTCTGGAATATCCCTTTGGTCAGTTTGGGTCAACTATCCTGGTGGTGTCTCTCCCCATGCTCCCATACACCCCCAACTTCTTCACCAGAGTGGCAGTATGAACAGAAAAGGCCTTGGCTCTGTGTAAGCCCTGCTCAGCAATAACAAAAGCATCTCGGTATTATCAACCCTATGCTCAGCACAAATCCAAAATAGAGGCCCATACCAGCCACTGTGAAGAAAATTAACTCTACCCCAGACAAAACCAGCACACTCTCACACAGTAACAGCCCAGAATCTATGGTATTTTCAATGAAGTCTTCTCAGAGATACAAAGATACTGAATCACCATACCTTTGGTATGCTGTGCCATTTGCTTCCACTCACCTCTCAATGGCTACACTTGTCAAAATAGAGTGAGATGCCATCCAGAGGGACCTGCAAGCTCGAGAAATGAGGTCCATGAGAAAACCTCATGAGGTTTAATAAGATCAAGGTACAAGAACAAGTACAAAGTGCTGCACCTGGGTCACAGCAAGCCCAGGTATTGGCAGAGGCTGGGGATGAACAGACGGAGAGCAGCCCCGTGAGAAGGCCTGGGGGTGCTGGTGGATGAGAGGCTGGACATGACCCAGCCATGAGCACCCACAGCCCAGAGAGCCGAACGTGTCCTGGGCTGCATCCAAAGCAGCGTGGCCAGCAGGGGAGGGAGGGGATTCTGCCCCTCTGCTCTGGTGAGACCCCACCTGGAACACTGCATCCAGCTCTGGGGTCCCAGCACGGGAAGGACATGGACCTGTTGGAGTGAGTCCAGAGGAGGGCCACAGTTTGTCAGAGGGATGGAGGACCTCTCCTACAAACAAAGACTAAGAACCGGGACTGCTCAGTCTGGAGCAGAGAAGGCTGAGAAGTTAGGGTGACCTAACTGCAGCTTTCCAGTACCTAGAGGGAGCCTACTGGAAAGATGGAGAGAGACTTTTTACAAGGGCAAGTAGTGACAAGACAAGGGGAAATGGCTTAAAACTGAAAGAGAGTAGGTTTACACTAGATATTAGGGAGAAAATCATTACTGTGAGGGTGGTGAGGCACTGGAACAGGTTGCCCAGAGCTGTGAATGCCCCATCCCTGGAAGTGTTCAAGGCCAGGCTAGATGAAGCTCTGAGCAATCTGGTATAGTGGAAAGTGTCCTGGCCCACAGCAGGGGGGTTAGATAAACATGATCTTTAAGGTACCTTCAACTCAAACCATTCTATGATTTTTACAGGGGTGACTTTGACAAGTACTACAAAACCTTCTTGCTGAGCTCAAAGACTCGTGGAGGTTTATTTCTAGTCTCATCAGTAGTATTTTTATCCTTTATTTAGAATTCATTTAATTTAAGATGATAAAATGCTTGAGTTTGTCAAAAATAGAGGAGTGATACTAGAGCACTGGCTCAGAAAAGATACCTAGCTATTTCTGTAGCAAGAAAATTACTTGTGCCTTTAGTGTTATCTGTAATTTTTACTGGTACATCCGTTCACAGACAGAAAGCCATAATCTAGCAGCCTCGATGTCAAACACAAGCAAAAAGAGCAAATGCTACAAAGAGAAAAAGTAAATGCCAGCATGCAGACAAAATTTTCAAGGAATATTAAAAATCAAGATTTCTTCCATCAAGCTCTTAACTAAAACAAAAATTTATGAAAAGAAACAGCCGTCTTTCTAAATAAGAACCACCTAGTATAATTTCAGGCTCCACTACAATTCGAGCAGTCTTCCACACAGATTAGAACTCTGAAGATTATGTTAGCAGTAATGCCTGAACACAGTGGAAATTAGCTCCTCTAACAAGCTTATGGAGACCTCTTACCCCCAAAACACTTTCAGTCAAAGGCTGGAAAAATGATGAGGAGACAGCTGTGGCAAAAGTGTACCCTGAGATTTAGCAATAGCTTCTCTTGTATCAAAGACAACAAGCCTAGCACAAATTTACTCAGCCATTAATTGTCTTCAGTCTTCGCCATTTTATTAGAGGATCCTGCCGATGACAAATAATGCACTTTACTCCTCCTCTGAAACACACAGGTTATTTTTTTTCCTCTATCTAAACAACTGTTTAGGTACTGCAAGGTTTTTTCACTAAAGGTTTGAGATTAAAATCAAACTCTAGATGTATTTGATGGTTATTTGCTTTATGACAAGGTCAAAAAGAACTTCATGTAGACCTCCTACAGGACACTTTTTTAGGCAAGTCCTTGAAACAAGAACTTAGTACTGCACATTCAAAGCTTTTCCAAAACCAGATCTCTAGTAAGTATTGCACCCTTGTCACATAACTCACAATATGGAAAGCAGATTACAAATAAAGCACTAATTTAAAAAAGAATACACAACCATGCACTCTATACCATATTACGTCTCCAACTATAGCCTAACATCCTTCAGAAGAAACAAAAAGGAGTAAATACTCAAGGTGTAACACAATTTTAAACTACTGCCCAAGCTGCATCTTTAAAAACAAGGATATTAACTGCTCTTAGATGAAAAGCATGTTAACTTTTTAGTACATCAGAGAAATTTATTCTGTAGCTCTTTACTTCATAGCTCTTTTTGTTAGGAGTGTGAAAAACTAAAACCAGCCAGTCACATAAACTCTTAAAAATCAAGCACCTATATCTTAATACAGAGGGAGGAAAAATCATTCTGTGCATTTTTTTTAAACTGCTAGCAAGCTGGCTGATTACACAATGTGTACTTTAAAACTGCTGAAGTTAATACAACTTACCAGCATCACAAGAGACTTATGTCAGCTTAAGAAAGCTATCTGGAAAAAGCAAGGCAGAAGAAAGACTACAAAAAATGCGGGCCTTCTGCTGAATGGAGCAGAGAATCTGGTGACAATAGACATGGAAGAAGCTGAGTTTGTGTATCTTTAGCCTTGATCTTCACTGGTAAGACCAGTATAAATACCAGATGGAGGGGAGTAAAGAAGGTTGAGACACTCTTTTGAGAGGTATCCAGTGTCAGGACAACATGTGTTTAAACATACTCATTCCCACAGCGAACACTGACAAGCACAGAATAATACCCACAGAGAATACAGACACTCTGGGCAAAGCAGGAGACATCCAAAACCCAAATGGACATTGACTGGGGCAGCCTGCTCTAGGTCAACCCTGCTTTAAACTAAGGATTGAACTAGAATTTCTCCTGAAATTCTCCTGAGGTGCCTGCCAATCTAAATAATTTCAGTCATTAATATAACTCAAGTATCTTTGATAGTTTTTAATATATTAAAAAAGCTGAAGTATGCAGTAGAGGGCTATTAACCACTAGCATCAACTCTAATCAACGAAAACAGCACTGAACACAAGAAGAATTTATCACGTCTGTGTCCTTCTGTTTTCCTGCAACCAGAGAAAGATCTACTGAGAGGTTTCCATGTCATCCTATTATTCCACCTATAATGACAAATAGTGTTCACTTATACTATATTTCATTAACACTGAAGAGCATTTGCAGGTACTGGAATACATTATGGTACACCTACACATCAACTTCTACCTTCCACAATTTTGTCAACAGCAACACCGCTTAACAGGCAAGATAAGGCAATGAGAAAAAGCAGAAGAGAGACTTAAGGAATACCCAAGACCTTATTTCTCAGATCAAGGTGCTTTTAGCATGTTTTTGGTTTAGCGTTTTTTATTTTCAGTCAAGTTTCCAACTAGCATTGTGCTATAATCCACATGAATGTTGAGATAAAAAGATGTCATATCATCCATACATCCTGTGGATGGACTAATACCTTTAAAATGACCATTAGGGAAAGCACCAACAGTAAAACAAAGGATATACCTGTGTTACACCATTCACCAGCATAAATGGAGAAAGAATTCATAAACACAAGACTCTAGAAAAATTACCTGGCAAACGAGTATTCACCTTCTAAAATCAGCTCAACACTGCTCTTTATGAACTCATTGTATTACAACTCTTTGTGCAGTTTTCCATTTAACGTGCAATTCCATTCTCCACCTTATCAGAGAAAATACATTCTGGAACACGGACCAGTACAACAGTGTTCTCAAGAGTACATAAAGCATTCCACTTATGCTCAGGAGAATAGCCCATTTTCTCCTGAAAAGTCCCACTTTTCCCCCAAGCTTACAGATTTGACACTGTTACCAGCATGAAGAGCTAAGTAAATGCAAGATCTGTGTTAAGACAACATTTCTTTTGAAAGAGTCCTGCCAACACCACGTTCACCTTCTAAGGAAGTCAATGTAAATGATGAATTACCAGACTTGGCAAGGAAGTTTGGAAAATAAAGCTTTATGCTTCAAAATTTTAAATAAAGCTGTATCTCCTTGAATATCGAACTGGTATAGCTCCCCAGTTCTGTTCTGACATTTCTACTGCAATCTACCTCCTCAAGGCTGTTTGTGACAGCTTCTTTATCAACCACAGACAGACAAGATGTGACATGCCTTTACAGAGGCTTCAGAACTGAATTCTTCAACGCTGAGGAACAGCTGTATGCAAGCTATAAAAAGAAGGGCAAAAACACACATGGGAATGAACTGAAGCAGAAGGAAATTGCCTCAAACAGCAACTGTTGCATGATCCATTGTGCAAGTCCATCATCACTGTTCTGGCTTTCTAGGATTTTTCCCCTGCACACATCAGATCTTGCCTATGTAATTCTTCATCAGAGTTTCCACTGACATCTCCTGAAAGCACTGTTTTACAGCTGCGTTATATTGAAGTAATTGACCGTCACCATGCCCAGCTGCTTAACCCTTTCTTGCTTGGAGCACCTGTTAGACTGAGTACATCTGTGTTCTTCTGTTACAACCACCTCTCCAGTGCTGCAGCTACCAAGCACCTCTGACTTTATTTGCCTGTTGACTGTGGTTTTGCTTCAATCCACCACCCTCAATCCTGATGGACACCACAATAAGAAATTTTAAAACACTTCTGCAAAATGCTGAAGGGCAGAAAGACTGGACAACAGTCCAGTAATACCACTAGAGTCAGACATCTTCTAATTACTTCTAGCTTAATACCTACAACCTGACTTTCAGCAAACACCTACCTCAAAACACAGATATGTCTATTTAACAGACCCATACCAAGAAGCAAATAATTCAAACTGAACAAATCAAACACTGTGCTTAATTCTGCTGGTAATTCAATGCACTCTTATTTTTCACATAGAATACGGTTTTGCAGTGTCACACACACTATGCACAAGGAGGCATTAACAACAGAGTAGGAACAGTCCTGCAACATAACCAGTGGCTCTGGCTTTCATAGCCTTACCAGTGTCTTGTTGGCTTGGCAAATGAAGGAGGAGAAAGAACACACAGCAGAACCAGCCACAACCATTCGCAAGAGGCCACCTCTGCTTCTGGGAGCTCCACACAGCAGATCAGGCCCATGAGAGAACACAACCACAGCTGCATATTTCACTTCTTGATTCACCGTACATTAATTCAGCAGAAGATATATATGAAAAAATGAAGACACCTGGTATCTTAACATGAACAACAGTAGCTTATTGCTACTGAACTGAGGAGTATACAACTGCAGGATCAATAGCTTTTTCATCGGTAGGAGGCCCCACAGCAAACACAGCTACCTGAAGTCCTCACAGGTCCCACTCCCATCTCCAAATTGGACAGTATGACATGTAAGTTCCACAACTTCAAAGAACACCTGCTACCTGCTTCTCACTAATGAGAATGGGCAATACGCAAAATCCCAAGGTCACCTACAAGCCACGTTAACACAATTCATTTTGTACGCAAGTATATGTGACATGGAAAAAGAAGGCAAGGAAACAAACACAAGTCTGTGTCTTTTTACATAGTTTCCAATGATGTTGTACTGTTACAGAGCAGTAGTGCCGCAAATTTCAAGGGTAAATACTCTTAGCTTAACCAAGTTACATAATAAAATTTTTTAATAAGTCAGGAAAATACTGACTAGACAGCAAAAGGCTGTGCTCTGGCTACACCTATACAGTACAGCAAATCGTAAGCACTTCCTAATCAAAATACAGCAAATCAGTTCCAGGAAAGTATACTGCAGATAACTGTCATGAAGTGTGCTTTTAGAGAAAGAGCCACAGAGATTGCCAGCTGCTTGCCATCAAGAGCATTTCAAGTGCCACTCTCTTTAATACACTGATACCATCATCCTGGTTTGCTATAGAAGCGGACCTTGAGGAGAGGCTATTTTTAACTAAGTTGTAAAGTTATTAAAACTCAGTGGACTGAAAATATGTTTAAAAATTCATGTGGGCTTCTCTAGAAGAGGGTGATCAAGCACTCCTTTTATACAATTCCTTCTTGATGTTACTTGGAAAGGATGAGATTGAAGACCTCTCCTAAATATTAGAGAGCAGCCTCTATGGCAGAACAATCTCAACATTTAGTCACATAATATGCATTAACTAAGGACATGGAAGAATTTCATCTGAGTACTGCACAACTGGAGGTTTTAGCCGTCACTACAGTATCAGTTTCTATTCAGGCTTCTCAGGTTTCTTTTGTATTTGTTCACGACTGATTCAGCAGTTTGGACAGATAGAGCAAGCTTCTTTGTATCATCACTCCCACATTTTATTTGCATAGCTGGATGTTTGCTAGCCCCACCACTATCCGTTTGGTCTACCTCACTCGAGTGCATCAAAATTACTCTCAGGATTAAACCCTGAGCAATAAGCTTCTCCTGAGAAAAGTGGGAATCAGAAAGGCAGAGACAAGACTTTCCCACTAATTCTGTTAGGCCAAAATGTCAACACAGAGTTAATCACAGAGTGGGTGAAGTTGGAAAGGACCCAACACAATGGGTCACCTTGTCCAACCTCCCTGCTCTAGCCTCATCCTAGAGGACTGTTGCACAGGATTGCATCGAGACGGTTCTTGAAAATATCTGTGAGGGAGACTACACAACTTCCCTGGGCAGCCTGTTCCAGCGGGCAGTCACCTGCACAGTAAAGAAGTTCTTACTCAGGTGGAACTTGCTGTGCATCGATTTCTGCCCATTGCCTCTCATCCTATTGCTTGGCACGATCACCTGGCTCTGATCTCTTGGCACCCTCCCTTCAGGTATTCATAGACACTGATGGGGTTCCCTCACAGTTGTCTCTTCTTGAGGCTGAACAGGCCCAGCTCCCTCAGCTTTTCCTCATAAGAGAGATGCTTGCATCCCTTAATCATCTTTGTCACCCTCCACTGGACCCGCTCCAGGAGCTCCATGTCTGTTTTGTACTGAGGTGCCCAGAACTGGACACAGCACTCCAAATGCAGCATTGCTGGGGCTGAGTAGAGGGGCAGGATCACCTTCAACCTGCTGGCAATGCTCTTCCTAAAGTACCCCAGGACGCCACTGGCCTTGGCCCCCAGGGCACACTGCTGGCTCATGGAGAGCCTGTTGTCCACCAGGACCCCAGCTCCTTCTCCACAGAGCTGCTTTCCAGCAGGTCACCCCCAGCCTGTGCTGGTGCCTGGGGTTGTTCCTCCCCAGGCGCAGGATCCTGCATTTGCCTTTGATGAATTTCAGAAGGTTCCTCTCTGCCCATCTCTCCAGCCTGTCGAGGTCCTTCTGAAGGGCTGCACGGCCCTCTGGGGTATCGGCCACTCCTCCCAGCTTTGTGCTGCAGTGACATTGCTGAGGAGGCCTCTGCCCCTTCATCCAGGTTAAACAAGACCAGGCACAGTACTGAACCTTGGGAGGCACCACTAGGACTAGGCCTCCAGCTGGATCCTGCACCACTGATTACAATCCTCTGGGATAACACTACAATGGCTAGTTACTAGCAGTCCCACATAAACGGTTTTAGAACCACTTAATTCCTCCAATTTAAGGAGAAAAAATCCTTGTTCATCTTAACATACATTTTAAGATGTAGCATGACTACAGAAGACAGCAACCATTATGGGTTTAATCTGCACAGACAGTTCCAACTGCTACTTGGAAAAAAATGGCCATGAGGTAGAATGCGCTAGAAGAGCAGTTCAGGATTGACAACACCAAGCTGTATGGCGTGGCTGACACATCTAAGGATGGATAGAACACTGTAACAGGCTGCCCAGAGAGGTAATAGATAACCCATTCCCAGAAACATTCAAGGTCAGATTAGATGGGACTCAGAGCAAACTGAAGATGCTCCTGCTCTTCACAGGGGAGTTGTACTATGTGACCTTTAAAGGTCCCTTCCAATCCAAACCATTCTATGATCTTTATTTTTCAGTGCCTTTAGAGGACACTCACACTACTTCACTCAAAGGACAGCAGGCAGGGAAGAACACATCAATATCAAGGTGAAGCTGAAGAACAACTTCATGTGCAGTCATGTTTTCCAATCCTCCATAAACCTCCAGGTAGTTACCTGGTTTCCATGACCACTACTATTTATCCCACAGAAGACACTGGCAAAAGCTGCTTAAACACATATTCCATTCCTTCCTACCTCCAAGGACTAAGGGAATTGTCCACATCATATTTCAAGCTATATAATTTTGAAGAAAAGTGAAGTAAACACAGAACAAGGGCAGCTAGCTGTTATTAAAACATTAGTTATTGCCAGAAGCAGTAACTTAACTATTTACAATCCCTCCTTGCCGTCTTTGCCATCACTTCTTTTCCTGGTCAGGAGTTCCTCACCGTATCTCTGCACCCTAATCCTCCTGAGATCACCCAGTATAATACAACACAGAAAAATGGACAGCAAGCAAGGTACTGTTGATACAAACAAATTGTGATCAGTTGGTCACACATTGTTAATAGACAAAGATCCGTGCCTGTCACACATTACCAGCTCATAACTAGGCAAAGAATTACGTGACAGGAGTATTACTGTCATAAGTAGTCGTAGACAAAAGTATTACAGTTTTCAGTTGCTATACAGAAGCCCCCCTTGCATAAAAGCACATATATGTACCTAGTCCTTTACCTCCCCTCTTTAAGCTACCATTTAAATATCTAATGCCACAGCCACTTCTAGAAATCAGGAAGCTAGAAATGCAGCAGAAGTTACATGTGGATAAACAGGGATATTAAAGTCTAACACACCGTAAAATAAATCAGACTGATACTGCTGCATGAACAGGCTTACTTCGATCTCTACAGCCATTTTCCATCTCTTGACTCATTAGCCACATCTTCCCACTTTTCATCTCCTTTCAAGCCACATTTCCTCTCCTACTCTACCAAAAGCTGTTCTAACAAGCAAAGACAGGTGTTACCCACACCAAGGCACCCTGGTCCACAAGGATATCATACAGCCCGTCTCTGAAAAGCCTAAGCAAGGCAAAAGCTCAGACGTGTTGTACTAGAGGTGTGCCCAAAACACCCTTTGCCATCTGAACCAGTATTCTCAAAAAAAAAAAAGGCAGCGAACTTCACATTTAAACTGATATACAAGCAGCAACTCCAAATATCATCTACTTTACACAGATCGGGCCACTGCTGGCCAGTAGCTTGCTTGTTACAGCTCACCTCTTATATAGAGAGGCCATCACTAACATCATCACACGACTCATTCCAGTTGTTAAAGGATTGCCATTTGGTCCAGAACTGCCCTAAAGGATTTTCAGAAAAGCCTTCCAAAAGCCACTGCTCTCAAGTGGTTCATGCAAAGGTATATACTTTTAGCTCCCAGAGGGCTCTTACGACTACTTAAAATCTAAATATGTGTGCCTCTAGGCTGATCCGCACCAGGAAAACAAGTTCAGACAGATCACTGTTTATTCTTTTAATAAGCCAACTTACACAGAGGAAAAGACAATTAAATTATTTTCTCTCAAAAGAACAGTGTCATACAGCCCCTAAGAATTTGGGCCTACTGCCATTCATGAAAACGTTTGTGGAAAAGGTGCAGACTGATGATATGCACTATGAGTAAAGTAGACTCATAAGGGCAGCAGCCCATACAGTAGGTAACAATATTATTTGTCCAATCACTATCCCAAGTATCTACAGACTGAAGGACTGGAAGAGTGTCAAAGCAGTATTACAACTGTTAAAAATGTACAAACTACTAAATTTCACGTTGAAATGCACTTGTAAAAACAGCCAGTAGTTTCATACTGTGCTGGTGCTTCTGGTTCAACCATAGCTGAGCTTGTTTCTTTTTTTTTGATAAGACTCAAACTCTGCTATGCCTCAGTTCTCTGTCCAGCAAATGTGTTTTTTCTGCAAAAGTGGTAGACAGAGGAGTCATTTGAGTCAGTAGGAACTTCAGGTCATCTCCACTCTCACATCCCACCCACAGCAAGATCAGCCACGTGGTGAGACTGCTCAGGGCTGTATACTGTATGGGCTGAAAACCCTCCAAGGAGGGAGACAGCACCATCCATCCCTGTGGGCACCAGGTTCACTGCCCAGCAGTTCTTGCGGAAGGAAAAGGTTTCCCTCATCTCCTGTCTCTACAGCCCAGCTCAGCTCACTGCCCACCAGGGCTCAGGGCCTTCTGCCCCTAGTCCTGGCTGGCATCACTGCCAGGTCTGCTGAGTTTTCAAACAGCACGAAAAGTTACACGGAGTCAAGCATACCTTAAACAGATGTCTCAGGAAGCTGATCAGCTTTACAAATTCATAGATTTGGGTAACAAGCACCACTCAAACTATTCATATTTCATTTAGATAAGAAAGGTATCTTCACCTCTGTGCTACACCCACAACACTTTTCATGCTTCATGAAACTAAGGCTCTTATTTCCATTTATTAATCCTGTAGTACAATTTCCGTATTTTTCTAAGGAGGACTAACTAACTCTTCAGTCCATATACATCACACGTAGCAAACAAGTACCACTCACATGCAAGTGTTCGAAGCTGCCCGGGCAGTATCGTGATGTTCCTGGGTGTACCATTTCATATCCTTTTGTGTAGGTCAATGTGAAATCCCGTGTACATACACTGCATTTGACAGCAATTTACTCACAGTTATCCTAATTTGGACTAAGCATATGAATAACCACATGTCTACAGCTCTTCTTAATAGCCTGATGGTCCAATTTTTTGAGATGTATGCAGATAAAAACAGCACAGCCATCTTAGGTCAAGCAAGTAATGAAAAGATACATAAATCAAATTTAAAAAGAGCAAGTCAACCCAATTAATAAAACAGGAGGACAGGTACAATCAGATGATGATTAATTTCAGTATTATCAAATTCAGTATTTGAATAATTAAGCAAGTAGTACCAGCAGCCACAAAAAAATCAGGTCCCTGATCTTAGACACACTCTCAGTATACACACAGATTAGTCAAGATTGATATGCAGAAGTGCAAGCTAAATCTGATACTGCACAGTTAATTTAAGTAAAAAAAAAAAGAAACTGCTCCTACAAAAACTATCAACTCATTTTCTGTTCTTATACATTGCTTCAAGCAGGAAACCTGATGCATTCAATCATTCTATGCGATTAACTCCAAAGACAGGCAATTTGACTAAGCATTTCTTCAGGAACACTGACATTCCTCATTTCAGAAAACGTAGAAATGTTTCAAAACATGCAATCCTTATTCCACTTGGTAGCACAACACACAGTATTTGTAAAGATCAAAAGAACTGTATCCACAGAAGAAAAACAGGTTGTATTTTTGCCACAGCAAAAGTCCGCAGTATCTACTCCTTTTATAACAGCTATTTCTATACTTCTCCTAATGCTACCACACTTGCACAGAAAATCCCTCTAGGTTCACAGAATGGTCTGGGTTGGAAGCAATTTTCAAATCATTTAGTTCCAATACCTGTGCCATCAGCAGGGATATCTTCCACTAGATTAGATTGTTTGAAGCTTTGAATGGGTTATCTGTATTATACCTCTCAATGTGGAAACAGTCACCATCTCAAACATCTGAGCTGCACATGAAACATTCCACTCAAAAAAAGAAAACCTACAGCCCAGTTATTTCAGCAGAGAAGAGATTCTTGATCACCAGAGGCATGTCCAAAAAAAAAAATCATTGGTGTCCACCACAACGGCTAGTTTTGTATCATTCAGCTGCACTGGTTCAGAGGAATTTCACTACAAGAACCACTCTCCTTATAAATATAGCCTTTAGCAAGACAAGCATGACTCCATTTAATTTTCTTTCAGTTTGCTCAACTGTTACAGAAAAAATTCAGCTACTCAGTTGGTTAATGAGGCTGTAATTCTCATCTTGCCTACCAACATCTCAACCATGGATGTAGTCCAAGTGCTATTGCTATGCCAAGTTTCACAGTTTAGCTATCTGAATGCAAAAGCAGCTTCTACAGTCTTCTTCACTTTATGCAGTTCATTTTGTCATCAGTTTTCCAGTTCCCTTCAGAACGGGTCCGCTGGCCAGATTAGCAACAGCAGTTTTAGGTCAGGACCCCAATCTGGGCTTGTAGCTCAAGGTACAAGCACATAAAAATTAGAAAGTCAAACTCATTAATATGCTAATTTCTTCTCTACTGCATGCATGCAGTACATGCATAGTCTGTTACAAGCAGCATATGGTGTTTTAGAGTTATGACTTTAGTTGTCCCTCTTTTGGAAGCAGAAAGCAGCTTCTAATGCTTATTTGGCTAGAGATGAACCACACCAGGATGTCTGATAGGATTTCTACACATGTTACTAGAGGTAAAAATAATACCCTTAATTACAATTATAGCAAGTACTAGAATTTTAAGATTTAAATTTAAAAGATTTAAAAGCCCTTCTTAAATCAACTGCGCTATGCAACCAGTAAATGTTCACCTCTAGTTACGCTTGCTGGATCAAGACTGGAGATGAACAGCAGATACAGAAAATTTAAATAAACCCCAAGATCTTGCTGCCTTGAAACTGGGTTGATGCATATGAAATGTAATGCTAATGGATAAATAAAAACAGAGGTCACAGCACTAATTTTCCAACGTTTCAAGAGGACAAACAAAATGGATGGCAATGAAACAAAGACTCCATTACAAAACCAAAATGGAAACAAATAAGGTGTGTATTCTACCATTCCTGCAATACATCCCCCATTTCAGTGCAATGGCTATGGACGCATATGCTCAAAGCAACTTCAGAAACCCAAATACCCCACTAATAACCATCTCCTCTGCCAAGACAGACTGCCACAATACCTACTCTCTCCTGCATCCATCTTCCTTGTCAGAAACACTAACTAGACCAGAGATCTATGGGACCACCTTCTCCTCCTCCTCACCGCCTTGCACAGACTTCTCACAGGGTCACCTGGAGCACCGTTTGTAAGGAGCCTTAACAACTTCTGTAGGTAAACAAGTACATTTGTGCCCCACTGGTTCCATGAGCTATCAAAAACCATCTTGCCATTTAGCACATCTTTCTCCAAAGATGCTGCTCAACTCCAGGCATAGCTGTTCCTGCAGCATGTAAGGGATAACACCATAACTTCAAGAATGCATTCAGAAAATATGTTAATCACAAGTAAGATTTAGAGAAATTTTCCACTTCAGTATTGAAACCAAAAAATCGCATGCCACAAACACTTACAAAACTAGAAGTGGCAAGCTTACAAGGCCAAGTTTGAACAGCAGGCAGGCAAACCCCTGCCCTTTTTCTGGTGTTTAGATATTTAATTTATAATTTTTGATATCCACCACATCAAGTCTGAAGCAGGGGAACCATTTCTTGAGGGCACTTCATAGCTACATTATTAACAATAGACACTACCATGACATCCTTAGCCCATTTTATTTACATTAAGGTATGTTACCAGTAAGCTTTCCATAACATTACACAGAAACAACCTCTTGCACGCCAAGGCTGACTGTCCAAATCCCAGTATATGGAGAGACAGATCTAAGCTCAGGACTCCCAAAAGCACATTTTTCCCTAAGAAACTCAGGTGCCATGAATGTTAATGTTTGGAATGTACCTCCTACTCATTTAGAAATTAAGAGACAAAGCCAGCCCAAGCAGCCCATTTCAAATGTTTATGGCCCATGACATGTAGGTACAGTCTGAGTATCTGCCAAACCCACTGAAATCTCTACCTCATCATACCAATTCAGCCTGGTGGAAAAGGCACAGAGTATCCAACCTACCTTCTGACCTACCTCCTCCTTTACCTCTCTCCAGGTAATACTGCATAAATTTTCATTGATATAAACAACAGACAATTGAAAAAAAAAAAAAAAAAACCCACAGAAA
>VZTE01001125.1:152884-165723 GCA_013397775.1 Eulacestoma nigropectus
TTTTTTTTTTTTTTTTAAATGTGGTGACAGGGAGAAAAAGGAAAATTAGCATTACAGGATGACTGGATATTGCTTTTTGATTCTGGAAACATACTGCTCTTCCCAAAGATATGAGATCAACATTTCCAATGTACATGAAAGAGTATATAAGCAACAAATGCAATTAAGCTACAATTAGTAAAAATCCTGTAAAAAGGCTTACTTAGCCTTTCTATCCACAGCCTTTTTCCTCTTTTCCCCTGCATGGCAAATCTTGAAACCGACAAGATTTATACCAGATGTATTTATTCTACCTACCACATAATCAGTGCCCCCAGCTGCTACATTAAAACAAAAGGTAAATATCAAGTTACACTCCAATTATTAAATATTTTTTGCTACAGCTCCTCCTTAATCCTTATAAAGCATCCCTGTAACTGTCAACGAACATTTAGAGCCAGAATAAAATAATTTGTGAAACTTACAGCCATCTTCTTACTTTATACAGTCAGATATGTGGTATTCATTTGCCTGCAAATAAGATCTTATTAGTTCTCCCAGTCTTTGTTTTATGTGTTCAGATCCCTCATGTTTCTTTAGCATGCTCAAATAGACTAATATTTTTTTGCATTTTTCCTAATTTGACTGGGTGTTTAAGGTCCAAAAAGCCTACTGTGCAATAACTATGCAAATGAGCATTGTGGGCTGTGCAAATATATTGTGCAATACAATGTTCAGACAGTCACTCATTCTGCAGTCTTTTCTGCTTGGAATAATTGCATTTTCCATGGAAGACTGAGACAGAGGGATCAACTATTTACAGCTTGTACCTGTGTAGAATCTCCATAGTTTCCATTTAGTATGTGTTAAGATATATAGTGTGGATATATCTTAAGAAAAATCGATATTTAATTGCATACTTTGATGAAGATGGTTTACTAAAGTACTGCCCACTTCCATAACATGGGATAAAAAGGCTAGTAAAGTCACAAGAAAAAAAAGTTTCTCATTAGAGCCTGTTCTACAGCATCACCACCTAGTTTGCCATAAACTGGTGTTATGTTGTGGCAATGCTCTATCACCCAGTGGCTGGAAGGTGTGGGTAGAAAACAAGCAACAGTAGTGTGAGGTCATGCAATTTCATCTCTATTGAGAGAAAACTGAGCTATTAAAAAACAAGAAAAGAAGAGCGCAAAGAAAATATTTTAGGCTGTAGTTATTTGAATTGGGAAAAAATGCCTTTTTAATACACACGAGAGGAAGAAACAGAGACTCTGGACATGTAAGGAGACATAGCAAATTTAAAAAAAAGAGAACCATTACCTCAGTTAAGCTTGGGATAGGAGATGGGGAAATACTAAATGAATTCAGAACAGACCCTGTTCACTCTCCAAAAGCAGTATTTTACCCTAGAACTTAATGCTTCAAGAGGGACGCTTTTCTTGCATCTCCACAAGATGAAGAATTAAGAATAATTGATCAGGATCTGCTGTTTGGAGACATTACCCCTAACATTTCTCTTCAGTTCACAAGGCTATGTCTTTCCTGCTTCTTGATAAGATTGACACAAGGAGAAACAAGGTTATTAAAAATGACAGAGCTGGGTTTAGTCTTCATGTAATTGTTGCTTCTCCCAGCTCTGATTGTAAAGTCCTGATTTAGCCATAGCCCAGTATTGTCTTGATTAGTCAAAATGCTTTTGGACAGAAAAAAAAGTTAACTACAGAATTTTTGTGGTTTTTATTTTTCTTTAAAAACAAAGTTACAACTCCAGAAAACGTTTGTATAGACCAGATGAGTGGACAGAATGTGTTCTTCCTTGCCTTTAAGTTTTGCTGCTGTTGTGCAAAATGGCTTTTTTCATTTCCATTTGGGTACGACTTAGGAGTAGTGATGTAGAGCCATAACACTGTGGAAACTTCAACACATAGTTTGCTCTCCTTCTTACGGTAACCTTACTGAGATGAATGGAAATATTTATAGCATGTGAAGTCAAACTCGTAGAACAATTATCATCTATTTAACTGCAAAGAACTTTTATTGCTTAACTAAAAGTATATCTTATCTTATACATGTATCATTTTGCCTGAGTTAACTTTTGTACTGTATGTAAGAGCTGTTCTCAAATGGAATGGCAATGTACATCAGATGTACCACTTTCTTAATTTTGCAGTTTCATATGAGAAATAAGTATTATTGTTGCTTTAGGAAGTGCTTTAGTAATCATAAGCCAATTGCCTTAATGTAAAATGTAATAAAGATGTTTTTAAATTGTTTGAGTAGCAACAGATATTTTCATTAATTATTCTGACATTACACACTGTGGAACATCTCTTTTATTCTTATACACTGCCTTTAGGTTAGAGAGGAAAGAAGAATTCTTTCTAGTCTTGCATTGTTTAACTCCTATTATGCCAAGAATTCTCAGTTAAGCCTTTTATTCTTTCTTTCTTTGGTTTCACTGTTATTATTTATAGTAGACTTTCATTTTCTCTGTTTTTTNNATTTATAGTAGACTTTCTTTTTCTTTTTTTTTTTTTTTTTTTTTTTTCAGTTCACAGAACTCTGCAAAAAAGACTTGAAAATAAAGATACCATATTTTTAAAATACACTTTCCTTCTCAATGTACTCAGCCAATTTATATTCATAGCCATTAAGTTCTGAGGCATCATCTTCAACAATTTCTTTATAACATCACAGCTAATTTATTAGCGTTTACTGGTTCTGTAAGAATGTTTTGTAATTCTGTAAATTTTCGTTCTAAATTAAACAAGAAAATCACACCAGAAGTAGACAATGTGGGGATAAGATCAAATATCTACCATTAAGAAAGCAAAAACCTGAAAACCAATAACAAGAAAGCCAAATACAAATTATGGTTGTTTTCCATCCCATTGAGGTACTCCTAACATGCAAAATTGTATTTTTGAATTAATTATGAAATATTCTGCTTTAGAAGAGTTTTCTTTCAATGCTTATTTTGCATATACTTTCAATACCTTCCATGTTAATTTGGCTCAAGATGCTTACTCTGAATGAAAATGTAACAAGAAGGAGACATATGCAAGTATTAAAAGAAGATGCATGGATACTTCTTCAGCTGCAGAGTCTAAGAGCACTTTGCTACAGGAAGAATGTAGTGTGGCCAGTTTGCAAAGAGGACTCTGAAGTACCACTTGCCATCGTGAAAATGCACTGTCTGCAAAGGGTTTGGTGTTTGATCCGAGAGGGATAAGGCAGAACACACATTGTTACACTGCAAACTCACTAGCGCAGAAACAGATCTTGAACAGGTTAGGAAGTAGATATGCAATTAAGCTACCCTAGGAAAGGTAATAAATTTAGAATCTAGATGTAGTGTTTTGCTTAATAAACCATTTATAAAAATAATTAATACAAGATCCTCTACAATCTACAACCTCCTGCTCCTTTCCTCACTAAGTGCATGACATTTTGCAAATGCAAATTTGAATTACCAGCAATGGGAAAATTAAGTCCTAAACACTCTTTTAGTTTGATTTAATATAAATTCATATTAAGCAAGAGAGGATGGAGAGCAAAGCAAAAAAGTTAAAACATGGAGACAGAATTCACAGCTCAGGATTTCCGGACCTGTGTTCTGAGCTCTGATTTTTGGGCAGTGGTGACATGATGAAACATTTCTTGATAATGAATGAGAAGTAGGTGATAGCTCTGATAAACTCTTACATTAGCTGCTTTTAAGATCAGCCATCTATTCTTTATTTGCCTTATGGATAGGACTGATCTCAGTGTCATTGCTCCTCTTTTGGCAACTCATTCCATTTTCCTGATCAGCAGCTCAAGGAAGTGGACTGCTGCAGCCTCTGGAATATTCCTGCCACAGAGCATGAGGAAGGGAGTAAAACACAGCTCAGTTTGGACAAAACTTGTTCCTAAACAATGGAAATGCAGACAAATATAGATTCAGCATCTAACCTTTGGAGAAAGTAAATTGTGTTTTCATTTGCAAGCAGTTTTCAAAAGGAAATGCATTTCTGCTATCGCTCAGCCATAGTTTGAATATGTGGCTTATAAAACCCAATCCAGGTCTGCATGTGACAAGGGCATAGTGATCCTTCCAGAGCAGACCTCGCTGTTGTGGTTCCTGGATTACATGGGAAGCTTGATCTGGTTCTAAGATGCTCTAACTGGAGATGAAACTGCCCCAAAACTGCTGGCCATACTGAATACAGCTGTTTGGGAGTTGAAAGGGAAAGCCATGTCCCTGGCAGTCTGCTGCCTGTGCTCTGAGATTGCACCCTCTGCCTTTTGGTCTCAAGGAGATGTGGATTATGCTGCTGATGCTGACAAGGCATTGTGAGTTTACAAGAGTGACTGTGTGACTCTCCGTGCTGTACCAACAAAACTGCAGTCAGTGGATGTTTCAGCTCTGTTCTATTTAAAAGGTCTTTTTTTTTGCCCCTCCTCGAGTCTGTAGGCCATGCAATTTTTCTCTCAGCTTACACTGCTACAGCCAAAACTCAGTAACATTCTGGATAAGCTAGAAAGCCATGGGTTGACAGAAGTTTTGCTTCCATAATTGATGGAAAGGACTTTCTGATGGTTGGCCAAGTTTAACCTCTGCTCTCACATAGGTATTTAAATTTAAGAAATAAAAATCCAAATTCATCCCTTTGTGAATTCCTACCTTTTTCCTGGTCATTTCCTTTGCATAAATATGACCTGTGGGAGACCAGAATTGTGAAAGATTCTTGCTTTTTTTGATGAAAGATCCATGTTTTAAGACAGCTGCTGCACTCTGTCTTTGAAGAATAAACTGATGATGGAACTGTTTTTGTATCAGCCCACCTGAGTGGTAAACTGTTGTTTATACAGAGACACTGCCTCTGACTGCCTGCATAAAGAAAGCAGCAGAGGACAAATGGCAACACATATGGTCAGACTTATTCCTGTAAACTGCAGGAATCAAACTTCAAAGAGCAGGTAGAAAAAAAATCCAGCAACACTACTTACATTTGTAAGATAAGGAAAACATCCGAAGATACCTGCAAAAATATAAATGTGTAAGGTTTTTAACCAATTATGTGAACTGAAGAACTGTCTATGTATTTCTAGATCTTGAGAAATGAGTCTTTTTATCCCTCTTTATGCCAGTGCTTATGAACTGACAGATATTGCAGCATCTTGTTGCAATTCATGGGGATTCATTTCTCCGCAGCATTATTCTTCACTGCAAAACTTCTCCATGAATGTTCTTAAACTGGAATTAAACTAAAACTTATTGCTGAAACAAATTCTAGAGAAACTTTCTGGTCTAGCCCAGCTCATTCCAAATGCCACTAGGGCTGACAGATACGAAGAGTGAACCTATGCTCAAAGCTTGTATCATTTGCCTATTTATTATCCTCTTTACTATCTGCGTCAGTGCCTGCTCCAACGTCCTTTCTTCCTCTCACATTTCTGCTTACTCTTACTTCTCATTTCTTGCAGAGCAGACAGACCAGAAAATATCCTGAAAAATCACTTGTCAATCTGTTCTGTCCTCCAGAAATTGTCCCAGCCACAGCAGAGATCACAGCAACTTCTGCTGTCTCTGGCCTCTAGCACTGTATTGCAAGCTGACATGAAGGGTCTGGTCTTCCAGTTGGCATCCCTATTACAGTATGGGCTATATCTTAGTGTTTGAAAAGCCTCTCTGCTTTAACACCTCCTGTTATCTCAGTAAAGTGAAATTTAAACAACTGAACTGGCTTCAATGAACTGTAGTTGCCATTTTTCTGCTTCTTAGTGAGAAAAAATGGAGATAATTATGAAGTGGATGAGCAGGTTTGATGAAAGCTGGTTTCTTTTGGTATATTCCTGAAGCAGCAATCATCATCTGTTTGGCTTTTGAAGAGCAACAATTATAATCACTCAAAATCCCAAGGGGAACAAAAATAGAACTTAAATTAGCATATAAAATATACAGCTGGATTGGGCAAGCCTATAAAAATCTGGGAAAATCGTTCTAATTTGAAAGCTATTCAAAATCACAAGCAAAATGAATACAAGAGTATTTCACATGTTTCTTCCTTTCTTTCCCTTTTTGAAGTAGTAACACAACAACATTTATAGGATTTTCCTAAAACATGGAAATGAAAACTCATTGCCAAGAAAGAGACTAAGTAAAAATAGGATAAAGGTGCATTTTCAAAATAATAGATAAACTTAAGCATTATAACACCATTTTAGCAGTATTAATCTCCCAAAGCTCTGATATAACTGTATTGCAAAGTCATGTGCAATGACTTTCCAGAGCTGAAAAATAAAAACTGAGACAGCCAGTTAAACATTTCAGCATTATCAGACAACTGAGCAATTACAATACTTAAAAGAAACTAACAACAAATGAGAAAATAAGTTGCAAAAAAGGACACTATCTGTGAAGCTTTCAGTGGTCATTTCAGATGGTCATTTTTATAGTTAACAGAAATTCAGCAGTCAATAAAGAAAATTATTTTCCCTATGCTCCAATGTCCACATTTTGAACTGCTACCTAGTAATATTAGCTTCTGGAAATAAATCTTCATTTCAGTAAACTGTAAACTCAAAAATGGAATTGCTTTTCTAATACTACTGAATATTTATTACTATTAGTAATTTTGACTTGAAATACTAGATCTAGTTCTTAGTCAAGGTTAAATAAGGCAGTATGCAGCTGCAGGAATGAGATTCAGGGGAAAAATAAAAAAGAACCAAAACCCACAAAACCTAATTTCTAAAAATTTATTGTGGCCAAGAACATGAGGAATTTGGATTGCTTACTATTTATAATATTACCAGTACATGAAATAGCTCCTAAAAAGACACTGTCTTGCAGACTCAGATTTATACAGTAGGGTCTGTACAAAAGTACAAAATACATTGTTTGCCCTTGGTTAGAAGATTCTATATGCTTAGAGATTTTGAAACCATAACCAAGCAGGTCTTGGAGGAACAACTGCTATTTTTGCAAGGAGACCTATGAAATCGTAATTTAAAAAAAAAAAATTAAATTAGAGTTTGCAGGAATTAGCTTCCACTATATTGTACACAAAAGTATTTAAAGGTGTCTTGTGAAAGTCCTGATTAAATTTATTTTTCTGCGTTGCTCAGTCCTGTGATGAGCATCTTGAAAAAAAATGTCTGCCCTTCTCCCATTTCCCACTGCAATTTTCCATTCTTCCTTTCATGCCCACAATTTCAAATAATTTTATTGTTCTATTGCCCTCAAACAGGTCTCTGGTTTTATATGTGTTACTGTGATTGACTTAGCATGCCTTCAGAAGTTGAGCTTCCTGAATGCTGCGTTAAAGCCAAAAATTATAGCACACTTACTCATCCTCTCTTTTGCTTTAAGGTAATACCAGAAATGGCCCAGCAGGTTTTTTTTGACAGTCTTCCCAAGCCATCTGTTTCTTACGCTGCATGTTTTGAAAAACATAGTGTGCCATGGGATGTAAAAACTTATCACAGCATATACAGTTTAATGTGAAATCCAGTGGTCACTCACTTTTAAAGAAATCATAACTGATGGTGGGACACTAGTTAGGAAACTTATTTTGTTCTTGTCGCCCCCTCTCCCCTCCCAAATTGGCCTTGTAATTTTTTTCAATTTAAATTTGTAATATATTTATTAATATATTAAAATATTTTAATACTATATTTCAACACTTATATTAAAACAATTTACATCATCTGGATTTAGTATCCCAGCCTGCTTTAATGAGCACTTCATAACTAGAAAGACAAAGTGAACTTAACAAGCATTAAGATCTTCATATAGCTCAGAACCAAAACCTTGATTCACTGGTGAATATTGGCTAAAAATAACATCCTGTACTCCCCAGGTCTCAATGCCCACTCCTGCCACTCTGTTTAGAAATTATCACTTCTGCAGATTGTCTGAATGGTCAGTAGGGCTACAGGAACAAGAAAGTGTGAAATCACGCCTAGAGGGAATAACCAGCTTTCCTTTAGACAGTGTTGACCCCAGCAGCTGCGACACATTGTAGAAAAAGTAGCCACTGAAGCAGCAAACACTTTAGAAACATTAAATTGTGCTCTTGGGGGAGAAAAAAAAAAGTGTTTGAAATTGTAATATTTGTAGATTTGTCCTTATGCTGAGGCCATATGTGGCCATACCTCTTGATACTGCTAATGACATTATGTATTTAGATCTCATACTTCAAAAAAAAACAATTATCAGAAATGTGTCAATTTTGCACTTCTGTGGCCATAGATACAGCTCAGTGTGAGGATTTCATTTCCAGAAGAGAATTCAGTCTTAACTCTCAGACTAAACATAAGCATCAGGTGAACAGGGGAAGAGAATCTTCTCTACATAACCCCAAGATAAGCACAGCACAACACTCCCAACAGACTGGCCAATACCTTCTGCATTTCACAGAAACAACTTGCCTAGCCATAAAAACTATTTGTTGACTACTCAGTAGAGTAACACCCTGGTCACATTAACCATGATTGTTACACCTGCAATTTCTAATCCATACAGATCTATTTCTGCTGAGCTAGACTAGGCTGACATTTTTGTCACCGCAGCACCAAACAACACCCAGGGCAAGTAAGTAAATTGTGAAGCGAACTTCCAAGCAAAACACAGCTCTCACAAACCCCACTTTCCACTTCCTAAGTGGTTTCATTTCAGTACAGATTCTCCTTCACAGTACATTTTCTTCTATTGCCAGAGATTCTGAATACTTGAAATTTGAAGTACTGATCGTAATGTCACCAATACATAAAAAAGCAAAAGTTTCAAGCACTGAGGCTTTAAAACACTTGGTGACTTAAAGCAGAGTTTCTTAAGTATATATTACAATGTGTTTTGCACTTCCATGATGCTTAAAGGTTTTAATTTCAAGGACTAGGCAAAACTAAAAATGTTTAGTTTTCTGTAGTAAATATGAGGCATGTTTCTCTGCAATTTATCCATCAATACCCTGTTATAAATACAGAATGGAAGCACATTCATGATACCTACAGTGCTTTTAGAGAGAATCAAAGACATATGCACTTCTCTAAGAGAATGTCTAAAAGTTAGGGTGGTTTTGTTTTTTTTTTTTCCTTTACAGGCATGCAGAATTATTTTCAGGATTTGGGTCAACAGCTTTCCTTATATGAATCACCAAACATTTAGGTTAGGAAAATTAACTGGCTCTAATAATATTTGTCCAAAAAGACCCAGATACCTCCTAAAGAAAAGAATGTGATTTCTTTTTTAAAATTTTTTTATATTTTCCTGCATGTGAAATCTTAGAAGGTAGTAGACTTAAGCACACAATTAATTAAGCTTAAAATACGTAAGGTGCTGCAGTGACTGAAGCTAAGATAAATTTTAAATGATTCTCACACCTCTGACTAATAGATGTCTGCACTATTTGAAGATGGAAACCCCACAATAACTGCAATCTTATTTTTCCATTACTTCCAATCTCTTCTGTAAAAACAGGCAAAGCAATGCCATTTACAACTTTGATTGCAAAATTTCAAACTCTCTTCTGAGGAGGAGACCATTACTGAAAATTAGTGATTGAACTAGCAAGCAGTTCTATATGAACTCATGATTTGATTATATATAATCTGCAAAACAGAAACTTTAAAAGTAGTACAGATCAAGACTTCATGAAATCATACAAATACTTTGGCAAATAGGAAAGAATTTGAACTGATCTCATTTTTATTTTTAAATTATATTAAGGTACTAAACCAGGAAGTTCTTGCTAGCTTGTTTTGCTAAGTGTTTCAAATATGAAACTATTGCTGTAATTATTTCTCCCAAAAGAATAAACACCAGTGTCTTCTGTGCACTTTTGGTATTTGGCATCTAGAAACTGACAGGGACTTTCATTCTGTGCACTTTTGGTATTTGGCATCTGGAAACTGACAGGGACTTTCACAGATTTTAGGTGGTTTGGGAAGGAAATAATCCCAAAGAATTATTTAGAAAGTCATTAGGAAGCAGAAGAGGGTGACCAGGAAGCTCCAGAAAATCACCTTTACCATAAATTTTCAAGAAAATCTTTCCTATTTGATGTAGTTCTGGTACTTTTGCTGTTGCCCTTCAATTTTAACTCTCATTTTTCACACTAAGGCTGGGCTTTGAAGTTAGGAAGTGTGGTATCAGAAGAATTTAAACTCATTTCGTACTTGTCTGCTCTAAGGTGTGTACATGGGCTTCCCATCCCACCCCTTGTCATTTCACACAGGAAGTCTCAGTGTACATTTTGCTCACAGTCACTGCTCTAATTTTCAATAACACTTTCATCAGAGCACCCATCCACATATTCTTCAGGGAGGTAGCATACATGTGTTTGCTCAAGCAAACTTCTGCAGACTTTTTTCCCTACGTATTTCTAATTAAGGAATGTAAAGCTTTTCCTCTACAACCATCTACTCAGACAAACAAATTCTTAGCCACTGTCAAGCAAGATAAATCTGTCAAATATTGCATCCACAAGTCTTCCAGTTTTCTTGGTTGCCAGTCTTTTATCAGCAGTTTTGGTTAAATTTGATCTACGGCTTTCTTAGATTTCTTGGATGTTTTGTTATGATTTTTTGTTATGCTTTGTTTGGTGGTGGTAGTGGTGTGAGGACTTTTTTTTTTTTTTTTTTTAACATCCAGGGTCACTAATGCATAACCTGTAATACCTCTGTAACCAGATGTAGGTGAGGGTAAAGGAAGGTTCTGCTTATGCCTCTACACTGTGGCAGAATGGGTGGGCTCTGGGCAGAGGGCACCAAAAGGTGACTGCTGCCGCTGTGTCTGAGCGCACCTGTGTGAGATGTAATATGAAAACAGACTAACCACGGGCACACGTAAATCTGTCTACTCCCTAGCCATGAACTTAATGACATTTGTGGAGAACATATGCAAGAAAAGTGAGTTCCTTCTAGTTGGTTGAGTTTCCTGACAAATTCAACATCTTTTCCTTTCCATGCTCACCACTTCTCTAAGCACTGCTTAGTGCTTAAAATATGATGAAAATAAAAGGTGAGCCATTAGTGAAGACATAAAAATCATAAATACTTACAGCACTTAAATTCTGTGTCATTGCTACAAAAGGAAAATACTAATACATGTAGGGGGGATCTAGTTTCCTTGGAGAAACAGCCTTTGTGACAGGAAGAAAAGAAATACAGGTTTCTGGCTACAGAAATACACGTACAATTTACCACCTGCAGTCTCTTAGACGGGTTCAGCTAACCGCAGCTGGTGCAGGATAAAAAAGTGCAGAAGTTACTGTTCCTAATGAATATTAAAGTGAATATACTCATATATTTCACAGATTACTGACTTTTTCAGAGGAAAAACAGTATTTTTGAACAGAAGACACTGCAAACTAATCCTGCAATACATAAATGTTCACCTAGCTGTATTTGTGGAAAATATGAATCTAAACATTACTGCCTTTGGATAGACAATATCAAAAAATAAAATAAAGCAAATCCTTGTTTAACAAAGATAAAATGATCATAGGATAAAACAACCCTGACTCTAGCTATAGCTAGGAATTTTATAGTTTGAAGTCTTCTCAGCCAGGGCAGACTTCATTTTTCCCCCTTTCTTTTCCTCTGTTAGACTCACTTTAGAGTACCTCACTTTAGGCTACAGGTAAATTCTGGTCCTTTCAACAACCATTAATAGCCTAAAAGTGTAATCAGAATAGTGACTAGACTTACAACTGCTGAAAATTATCTGTATTGCTTTAAGTACTGGTGAAGTTAAGTAACACTTACTGCTACTTCCCATATTCTATTATTCTGACATCCACAGAAAGAGGTCGGTGCAAGTTAACTATTAATGTTTACCAGGCAACATAAATTCTTACCTACTGCTAAATGTTGCAATGAGCAAAGTTACCTATGGTAATCATGAAGCGAGGAAACTTACTATTTCTTTAGATGGCTCAAGCAGCTCTAAGCATCCATCCCTAAAGAAAATTAGATCGATTTGATAGAGTAACTAAATAAATAAATAAATAAATAAATCAGCCCTCACACTGCACTGCCCGGCTTCTTTTGTGAGTGCTACCCAGGAGGGAGGTGGGGTTCTCTGCCGTGCAAACCCCTGTCTAGGCGTGCGCGGGTGCAGTTTTCTGGCACCCGTCTGGCAGCAGCGCTCCGCGAAGGGCAGCGCTCCAGAGCGCAGGTCGCCTGCAGGCAGCTCCCCAGCGCCCCGCCCAGGCCTGCCCAGCCCTGCCCTGCCCTGCCCAGGCCAGCCCTGCCCAGGCCAGCCCTGCCCGTCCCGGGAGGGACCCGCGCCGGTTGCGCCCGCCGCCCCCGGGGACACCTCCCGCAGCACGCCCGCGGCTCCGCAGCCCCGTTCCGCCGGCAGCTTGCCCGCACCTCGGCTAGACACGGGGCTTATGTTACGTGCGAGGATTTTCTCCTCCGCCCGCCCCCACCGATAGTGCTTGCTGCCTCCTTTTTTTTTTTTTTTTTTTTAAACCCCGGTTCAAAAAGAAATTACAGTAATTGAAAAAAAAAAAAAAACCCAAAACCAAAACACTTACCATTCTGACCTCATAGTGCTTTGTCATGGGCTTAAGAAAAACCCCACTGACACATACAGACACACAAACACACGCGCGTATTTATGCGTTTTCAAAACATTTGTGCCAGGGTCACAAAGGAGACGGGGGAAACTGCCTGAGCTGCGGAGTACACCTAGAAATCAGCTCACGAAAGGACGGCGAGCCAGGCAGCCCGGGCCAAACGCTCCCCCCTCCGCCCCTCCAGACCACGCAGGAACAGCAAAGGAGGTGGGAGGAGAGGCGTTGGTAAAGGGGAGGGACCCACGCTCCCATCCGACTGCAGGAAACGCCCGCCTTAAAAAAAAA
>VZTE01001125.1:165776-216824 GCA_013397775.1 Eulacestoma nigropectus
GTAAGGGGCGGAGGGGGAGGGGTGTGGGGGCGGCGGTCCAGCCCCGGAGATGATGCTGTCGGAGCCCGCACTTGGCAGGCCCGCACCGCTGTCGGCACGCAGCGTCCCGCCCGCCCAGCGTGCAGCCCGCCGCCGTCCTGCGACCCGCCCCTTGTCCTTGGCAACCTGTGCCATCCTCCTGGCACCCTCCTGGCCTTTGCCTGAAAGTGCTCCCCTGCGCCAGTCCCTGTGGCTGCAGGTGGAGAGGCGTAACAGCAACAGCTCAGTGAGTGGAGTCCAAGATGTCTCTCCAGGAAGATGCTGCTTGTGCATGTTTGGCAAGAGAGATTTCTCACTTTCAAATGCCGCTGTGGTGTACTGACAGTCAACATGTACATCCACACATAAACTGTCGTGTCTGCAAAACACCCTTCTCTGACTCCCCCACTTGCCACACACTGTCCTTTTCTTCCCAGATACTGGTATCACTCCTCTGTTCCAGTCTGTATGCTCAGATGACATGGACCCCGTGGCTGTCGGCACCTTTGGCTGGAAAATATTGCCTCCTCATCTGTCTTCCCTGCACATCATGAACTCATGCCACTGCCTCCTCCTCCTCCTTTGCTCAACAACTTCCCCTCAGGATCCTGGGCTGTCCAGCTGAAGACCTGAGCTCCTCTGTAGTCATCAATCCCTATCTTGGCACAAGCTTGCATTTAATTCCTTTGCTTCATGGTGTGAGTTTAGATAAATCAAATCAAAAGGAGTTGAAATTCTTGAAAGTCCATTATTTACCCTAGCTCATCTTCTCTCTCTTCTTTCCCCACCTATGATAGGGACCACAAATACAGTTTTATTGACCTTGCTGAGATCTTTGAATCTATGGAAGAATAAGAAATTACAGTCTGCCTTCATTATTTGCATTTCTCTATGTCTAAGCTGGAGAGCAGCTTACAAAAAAAACCCAAACATTTTGTTACTAAACATTATATACACACAATGAATACTTAAAAAATAGAATTATTCTCATGCATAAAGACAATGCACAAGCAGTATGACAACCAGAACTCAGGTTTTGGACCCCGGTTTTTCCAGAGAACCTGAGAGATGAGACTCAAGTTTAATGTTTTCCAAGTAAGTCATTGCACTGGTCTCTACAGTAGTCCATACCTGTGGATAGAGATGTAGAGGTTTGTGTTTGGAGAAGGGCTCATTCCACCCATAGCCCATATGGAAATGATGGTCTGCTCTCGCACGAAAGCTAATTCTTGAGGCAAAATGACAAGGGATGACAGCTTGCCATTAAATGTTAGGAGGAACAAAGGCCTCAACAAAGTCCCTAAGTATTTGGTGGTCAAAAGTTGTTGTGTTCTGTGTTAAGTGTTTGTATAGGGATGTGGGAAAGAAGAGGCTAGTTCGTGATGGAAGAAATTATAAAAGCATAAAAAAAAGAGGAAGTTATTTTGAGCAATACCAGCCTTCTTATTTTTTTCTTAGAAAGTGTATACTGGATATGTTTGCTCCAAAAGACCATCTAAGCAAGAGTCCTGTAGTACTAGCAAGGGCAAGTACTTTTTAAAAATTTTTGAAATCCATGTTGCCCTTGCCTATTTCATAATGTCCCTAATATCTCTGCACCTTTTACAAGCACTCTGCTTCATTGATGTTCTGTTAGCTACTGAAGTCCAAGGAGAGTTCCTTGTACTCTGTAGTGGGTGTTGAATTGAATGTAACTTTTCTTTAGTTTGTTCTTAGATTCTTCTGTGCCTTTCTATCCTGCTTCTATTTTGCCCAGTTTTAAGTTACCGAAAACAGTTGCAAAACTAGTGAATTTCCTCAATATTGTCTGGAATTTGTGGAGACCAGAATGCTTGCATCTTTGAAAAAGGAAACCTTTATACTGACAAGATTTCTGTCCCTCAAAAATGTAGGGAATGAAAAAAACCCTGCAATTAATGTAGAATATTATAGTAGATGGTAAAGATTTCTCCTTGGTTAACCAACTGGTGTATTGATAAATTTGTTTGAGAATAAAAATAATTATAATATAGCAGCATGTGTATTACTATGGATTACCTAAATTTCTGACTGAGAGCTTTTTTGTTCTTGTTGTTGGAGGTTGTTCTTGCTCACCTCCTTTTCTGGGTTTTATACCAGTTTACATGTAGCTGAGCCTGAGCGTGGATATACGATTTCAGCTCTCGAGTCATTACAATGTCTGATTGTGAGATATTTCAAAGCCAAAATTCTTCTAAAAAAATGCATCTCTCATTTGCATATCTGTCTTCACTGTTTCAATAGATTTTGTGCTCTCACAATCTGTGTTTTTAGGTCAATGTTATTTATGTAACAAAGACAAACAAAGAACAATTAGTTTCTCATTAGCTGCTAGGCAAATGTCATGTCCATGATTTTAATCAGCCAACACAAACATCATCAGAATATAATCCATTTGCTATGTTTTTCTTATTATATCCTCCAAGAAAATGGCTAACATTTTTTATTTCAGTTCATGTGTATGAACTTATTTTTAGATCTAACTTGCTGAGAATCTATTGGTTCCACAGGTACTCAAGTGTTTTATTTTATTAATAACATCATAATAAATAAATAAATATATATAAGCCTTGTTGTTCAGTCTGGATTTGGCTAGAAGCATGTCTTCATTTTGGACACTGGAAAGTGAATATTAGTAAATTATAAATGTTTGGTCTTGGCCTCCTGCCAAGATGAGATGGCTTAGGCTTTTTGCTTTATGTGTCTCTTGGTAATTCATGTGACTTTGATTTACCATCCCCATGTAGGTGAACTGTTCACTTAAATTATAGGCACACCCTTGGCAGAAAAGGATGTGAGTCTCCCAATTGAAGTGACGGGACTTGCCTTGCTTCTTTCTGTCTTTCATTTTGCGATCCTGTTTAAACAGTTTCAAATTTTCTCTTCTGCCTTGGGGCCTGGACATACTTAGATACCATCTGGAAAGCGGGGTCAGAATAAGATTTGTAAATTTTTTTTTATTAGCAAGGTAAATTTCTATTCTAAATGCAGGGATACTCAACCTTTAGCAGTAGGGAACACATTGTGTCATAGAACAGTACTACAGAGACCTACAAAACCATTGCATTGTGGCATCTTTGTGACAATAGCTAATGATGCAACAGCATTATCTGATGTTTGTGTAATATACTAACTCAGCTTAATGACACAGATGCAACATCATTTAGTTTCCTCTCCTTTCACACCAAGTCCAGCTGTTAAAATGCAGTGAGAGGTTCCTCACTTCATGTGTTTATGGGGGTCAGGGATATGCCACATTTCCTCTCACTCCTCCTAGCAAAGGTATTTGATTTCTCTGTGTTCTGTGATGTCACAACTGCTTCTGTTGTGAACGTCCACTCCTGCAAGCTTAGTATTCAAGGAATTGTTGGGGGGAAAAAAATGCCAGTGACTCCTTTACAGAAGGTTGTACCTATGTTCATTTGGGAGTGCCTGAGTAGGAAGTGTGTTAGCTTTCAGTTTGGTCCTTCCAACTGCTGTTCTGTGTCAGTCCTCTAGAGCCATCTATCTTGAATTGAGTTAAGAAAAGAACCCCACTAAATTTGAAAACACGAACTGTAGTTTAAAAATCAGCAGACTATAAAATCAAAAAGAAATTATCACTCAGAAAGTAAATAGATGAGAATTGTGATGACAGAACATGTAGCTGGTGGCTGATAAAATCAGCCATCCAAATTGTCAACAATGTGAAGGGTTGCATTATTCATCCATTGTAACAATTACCAAGAAACATATGAATCACACCACTACATTTGAGAAATAACTTTGCCTTTATTTTTTTTCTTTGCCTTTACTCCTTCCATACCCCATCCATTAGATAAGAAAAGACCTTATGGGAATGCTTTTCATTGTAATGATAAATATCTGTATGTGGTTCACTCCTTTTATCTGGTTGCGTGGCAAAGAGCTTTTTCTCTTTCAGGAATTGCTTATGCCGCTCTGGAGGCTGGTTGCTGAACAGAAGAGGAAGCAGGCTCATTAGGAGGACTACAGTTAGAAATGTGCATTAGTACGTGTATGGTCATCACCATGAAACTCTGTGGTGCTGGAGGAAATTTATCCTGTTTTTCACACTAACATGTAATTTTAGAGGTAATGTGAATTTCCATTATTTCCTATAGAAGAAGAGAAGCTTACAAACACTTTGATGAAAGATGCATTTTCGGAGTACAAGTGCTTACCTTTAGACAAGGCAAGATTTAAAGACAGATAAATAGACGTGCATGTTTTTTTTATCTTAGTTACATAATTCAAGTGACTTGTTTCTAATGTAAAACTATCTTTTACTTTCAAAGTGCCTTTCACTCAAACATCTTAGAATTAATTTAAGTTGATATCTTCTTGGTCTTTTTTATCATGCATTTTTTAAATGGATAAACCAAGGGAAAATCAATGAGAAAAATCTATTTCTATCACCACTAGTATTCCTATAATGAAACAAGAAAATCTGAAAAAGAGTTCCAGGTGATTTTACTATATACTTAAAAATTGTGGAAAAAAACCCCCCAAAACAAAAAACCCAACAAAACAAAACAAAACAAAACAAAAAACCCCACAAAAAAAAACAAACAAAAAACAAACAAACAAACAAACAAAAAAAAAAACAAAAAAAACCAAAAAAACCCAAACCAAACTACAAAAACCAACCAACCAAAAAAAAAACCAAACCCAAAAAAAACCCCCAAAACCCAAAAGAACAGGTCTTTGAAGCTGTTCTTTGTTATAAAAATAAATTCTCTCTTGCCTCTGTGCCAGCTCCCATCACTAATTTAAATAGGTGTTGGACATACTTAAAGGCTTCAGGACTATGCACAGAAAATAGAGAAAAAGAAAAAAAACCCCACATAATACTCAAAGCCTACTATTGATGCATTTGTTAATTTAGCTAATGAATTGAATGAGAAAAGTTCCTACCAAAGGTGAGTACCAGGCCATATCTGCAAAAGTGTATTTATACAAATCTTTCTATCTGACACTCTTTTTCCTACATATATTAGTAATAAACTTCTACTCTATGTAGGAGTCTCTGATGTAGCATCACGAAAGATTACCACTAGAATTAAAAGCAACTAATGTTCTTTAGAAAAAAATACTACTTTTAAAATAAATATTTTTAAAAATCCTATGACTTATTAGTGATGTGGCTTAATTTGGTGATTTGTTCTGACAGAGGGCACTTTGCTGAAGTCAGGCTTTTGACCATACTCCATACTGATTGACCAGGCTTTTGAAGAGGGGAGATGATGAAGAAGAGAGATGCTAAGAAGCATGTAAACAGATTGTATGAGCACACACAGTTAATTTCTTTGCAGGATCTTTATTAGAGTAGTCATCGAGAAGGAGTTGAAAGAGTGCATGAAATATGCATCTGGTCACATGCCACATGAAAATCTGGCTCAATATCCCTTCAGCTTTGGTTTCACTGCATCTTGATATAAGAGAGATGGTGGCAGGAAGAGCCAATAAACCCATAGCCTAACAATCTCTTGGTAAAATCCTGGCTGACTGTCACAAGGCCAGGATTTCCCTTTGCATTTCAGGCCATAATAAAATTGGTTTGTGAGTGAAAGCGAATTGCTGCTGAAATGCAGCACGCTGCAGGTGGTGCTGAGTTTTATGTGAGTCTGGCTGCAGTAGGACTTTATAGCCAAGTGATGATGTTGTGAGTAATCTAGTGAGTGGTTACAAAGTGTGAAGGATCAATAAGAAGAGCTATTAATTTCCATCCTCATCTCAGACCCCACATCTGTGATTATATTTAATTCAGAAATCATATTCACAAGTAAAGTAGAAAGGAGGAAAAATCAATTTTTTTCTCTGTAGACTACAAGATTAGTTTTCTAAGCTGGAATTCCTAAGCTGAACAAAACTCAGAAAGCAGTCTTCACAGTATGTTGGAAAAGTAGCTTAATTTGGAGGACAATGAGCTTGCCATCATCTGTGGAAAGCCCCATTCTCTGACTTGTGGTTTTGTGTTACCATAAATACTCTACTGTTCCCTTGAGACCAAATTTTTCTTTTTCACCTCAGATCAACAGCACTCTGCCCGCATAGTTTGGAATTCCTAAAATAAGGACATTTTCTCTATCCAGAATTCTCTTCTTTCTTATAGCTAACAGATTTTTTAAATAATTGAATACTCTGAATGATTTAGGTTGAGGAATTGTAATGGAACTGATAACACACAAATGCAAAACACAATTAGATTTCCATTAAAAAGCCACAGACCTTTAGTGAAATTTTAGTATGAGCCCCAAACTTTGTAATAGGCATTAAAATATAGTTTTCATTACTATTCTCCTTGGATTTGAGTTAATTTAGTTTTTTAAGCTACTACTGGTTTCCTATAACCACATTCTCCAAGCTGCTTCTGTCCTTGTAAAATCCACAGGTGTCTAGCTGAACACAGCATTTCCTCAGAAATGTCCAACATATCTGTCCTGGTTTCAGCTGATACAGTTTTCAGCTGGTACAGTGCCATGTTTTGGATTCATTGTGAAAATGCTGTTAACAACACACTGCTGGTTTGGCTGTTGCTGAGCACTGCTTACCCTGAGTCAAGGACTGTTCAGTGGTTCATGCTCTGTCAACAAGGAGGTGCACAAGAATCTGGGTGGCAGCATGGCCAGGAAAGGGGACCCGAACTGGCCAAAGGGCTGTTCCATACCACAGACAGTCATGCCCAGGATATAAATGGGGGAGTTGACCAGGAGCAGCTGATCACTACTCAGGAGTGAGCTGGGCAGTGGTCATCAGGTGATGAGCAACTGCGTTCACCACTTGTCTTTCCTAGTTTTTATTCCTCTCTCCCTCCCCAGTTCATTACTATTATTATTAGTAGTAATAGTAGTAGTAGTAGACCATAAGGTTGCCTTGTGTGTGGGTGATAACAATTATGTTATCAGCTACATAAATATGTAGGATGAACACTGTGTCGAAAACATTCTGGTTATTCAAAATGCCCCACCAAACAGGGCAGTGACAACTGAACTAATGTTGAAATAGAAACAACTGATCATTGTAACAGGATTTACATATTGAATATTGTTCCAGAAATAATGATAAGTAAAAGGAAAAGAGAGATAAAAAGTAAAAACAGTAACTATGAAACAATAGTTAATTTCAGTGGTGCAGGTTATATAATTTTTATAGAAAAATGATACATTCTTGACTTTTCCAGTATAGCCAACACTATATTGGCTTTGTGACGTAGTGTTTTGGTAGGAAGGGCTGTAGGGGTGGCTTCTGTGAGAAGCTGTTAGAAGCTTCTTCCATGTCCAATGGAGCCAAAGCCAGTGGGCTCCAAGATGTACCCACTGCTGGCCAAGGCTGAGCCCATCTGTGACAGTGGTGTCACCCTTGGATAAAATAGTTAGGAAGGAAAAAAATGTCACTGTGCAGAAAAATATTGCAGCTAGAGGAGTGCAAACACTGAGGCCAAGTGAAGAAGGAGGGGGAGGAGGTGCTTCAGGCACTGGAGCAGACATTCCTCTGCAGCCCGTGGTGAAGACCATGGTGAAGCAGGCTGTCCCTCTTGTTAAGATCTGACTGGTGAGAGAGGCCTCTGCCCAAATTAAGGTGCGAATGAGACCATATGGCAAAGTCAATAATATAGATTTTATTTAATAAGAATGTAAGATAGAGAGNGGGGGGAAGGGGGAGGGGGGAGGAGAGAGTCAGAGGAAGAGAGAAGGGAGAGGAAGGTAGAGAGAGTGGGAGAGAGACAGAGGAGGGAGGGAGGGAGAGATCAAGTGGAAAATATTCCCCACCTGTGGATCCAGTGGTGTCACAGTGGTCCTTCACCCTTGGCTTCTCCGTGGTGGGGGTCCCCAGGCCATTCAAAACTTTTTGCTATTTACACATCTTAGCAATAAAAGGAATCAATGCTAATTGGCTACACAGTTCTCTTACTCTATTGGTTAAATGATTCTGGTGCTTCTAATGCTGATTAGTCCTAGGCTCAGTCTTTCTCTTCTTCTGAATCAGTGAGTTCCTTGGGTCAGTGGGTCACAATCTCCCCCTGCCAGAATTACCCAGTTGGAGTGTATTTGAGCACAGTTGCTGTGTTGGCTTTCCCTGTGGTCCATACATTCTGTATTTTTTTTGTCCATTATCAGCGATACATTCTTCTCCTCCTGCTTTGTGAACCTCCCCCCTCTTTGTCAACCTGCTTCTAGGTCTGAGATAACACCTGGGCACAGATATTGTCTGTCCCATAACTTGGAGTGATCTTTGCTTGATCAGTATATGCCTATAAGCAGTTTCTTTATGCAGTTTGCCACAGTGGGAGTTATTGTCTGGATGCATTACCTGGGATCTATGAACCAGATCTCACCTCCTCCAGCCCTGGAGTTAGCACCATCCTGTCACTTCCTTCTGTGCTTATCTTCTGGCAGAGTCCTTCTGTGGCCTTAGCAGTGCAAACACTAAGAGGCAACTGTGCTCTTTAAAACTTTACACACCTGCAGCCCGTGGAGGGCTACACTGTGGACAGTGTAGTAGATATCCACCTCTCTCTGTGGAGAACCCCATGCTGGAGCAGGTGGATGCCTGAAGGAGGGTGTGACCATGTGGAAGCCCACACTGGAGCAGGGTCCTGTCAGAACCTTTAGACCCATGGACAGAGGAGCCCACACTGGAGCAGGTTTGCTGGCGGGATGTGTGACCCCCCAGGGGAGCCACACTGGAGTAGCCTGTTCCTGAGGGACTGCACCCCATGAGAGGGACCCATGCTGGAGCAGTTTGTGAGGAACTGCAGGCCATGGAAAGGACCCAGACTGGGAGAGTTCATGGAGGATTGTCTGCTGTGGGAAGGTCCCCACAGTGGAGCAAGGGGAGGCTGTGAGGAGTCCTCTCTCAAGGAAAAAATAGTAGCAACACACAGCATGTAATAAACTGACTGCAGCTCCCATTCTTCACCCACCTTGTGCTGCTGGAGAGGAAGGAGGATGAGAAATCTGTAGTGAAGCTGAGTCTGTGAAGAAAGGAGGAGTGGGAGTGGAAAGCTGTTTTTAAGATTTGATTTTATTTTTCATTACTTTACTCTGACTCCATTGGCAAGAAATTAAACTAGTTTCCCCAGGTCATGTCTGCTTTTTTGCACGACAGTAATTGCTGAGTTATCTTCCTGTCTTTACCTTCATCCATGAGATTTTAGTTGTATTTTCTCTCCTTGTCCAAGTGAGGAGGGGAGTGATAGAGCGGTTTTGGTGAGCACTTGGTATCCAGCTGGGGTCAACCCACCATAATTATATAATCAGTTTGCAACTGTGTCTTCCTAATAAATTTTCTTTGATTTGTTTCTTCACTGGACAAATTTTATGTAGGTTATGAATGTTTATGGTTTTCAATAAGAATAATGTTACATGGTATATACAAGATTTTTCAAATTTGTAAACATTCTGGTATTACCTAATAGTAATAGCTGTTTCTCTGAAACACAGAAGAGATTTAATAATTCACCATTGCAACTCACCTCCGCTTAAGGAAATATAAGAGATTCCACTTTCTAACTTCAATTAAATTCAAATTAAGTTGTTGCTAGAAGCTTTAAGATCACTATAGTGAACAACTTCTTCTGAAGTGTGAGCCTTCACATGTGTAAGGACTGTGCAGAGCAGAAGGCTGAGAACTTTGTTTCTTGAAGGATGTGATCCAAGCAAATATTTGGCAAGAGCTGAATAAAATAATATAGTCTGATTACAAAACTCTGGGCAAAATCTTGATTTTAAATAAAGGTGGACTGAAAATGCAGTGAAAGTTATTTTTCAAGACTAAGAAGGTATTACTTCTTTGTTCCTTCTTTTTTTCCTTTTTAGATAATTTTAAGGTGCCCATTAGCTTTGCTGCAATCACTAAAGTTAGAATTAGGTTTTTACATAAATCATATGCAAATAATACTAGAATAATTTTATTACCTTCACTACTGGCCATGATTTTTCTGTCTTCTGGGCAGGAGACATCAAGGTCACTTCACCTTTTTGAAAGTTATGTACAGGTGAGTTGCTTCAATTTCTGCTGAGTATTCTAAATACCTCCTTCTACAATGTTTGCCAAGGGGAATTTAAAATGTTAATGGTAGGGTTTATATCTGTTTGTATCTGTTTGTATCTGTTGCTGCAGAAACTTGGTGTTCAATTCTTCAGAGTCTGAATCTTTGAATATGTCTTCAGTCAGATTCAGTTAGAAAATAATGGATTGTAAAAGTCCATTTTGGTAGGAAAAGTGATTTAAAGAGCTGGTCTGAGCTACAACAAAAAGTTTAAACAGGAAAAAAGATCCCCACCCCCCCAAAAATGTTTCATATGAACGCACATTAAATGTTGTCCCTCTGTGTTAGAAACTTCTTAGTTGCTTTAGCAAACACTAACTATCAGGGGTACTACCAGTCTATTTTCATGATCTTCTACTTCACCTCAATGTATGCTCTGCTCTTTGAGGTATTCTTTCATTATGTGTTTGCAATGCAGAAAATAATAAAATATTCCTAAATTTTCTACATGTTTAAAATAAACAGCCACTAAGAATATCAGAATTATTTCAGGATTTAACATCAAAAAGAGTGGAAGGATGCAGTGGTTGAATTTTAGAATTGTTCTTCATAATTCTCTTAGTTCTCCAGTGCAGCTAAGAAGTTTTATGAAACAAAAAAGGACCAAATGCATGAGCTCTGTATGAGCAAGGAGCAGATTACAGAATTGCTGTTTCTGTTCAGTGTGGGATACTTAGGCATAGAACAAGTTTTGCAATGGGTTACTTCCTCAGACTTTCCTTCTCTGTTCCTCAGCAGAGCCTCAGTTCTTGTGCATGTTTAAAGGATACAGCAGAGAACACCTATGCTCACAGAGTTCAGTTTGAGGGGATGGTTTTGAGTGTGCTGTTCAAGATTTATCTTTCTTTTATTACTGTGAAGGAGTTCTTGGTAATTACATTTAAGATGGCTTCCAGCATCCTACACAGTTTCCTGCTGATTTTTGATTTCTTTGGAATATATGCATGTGTTCTATAAGTGATGATCAAATGTCAGAGCATCCTGATAAAGAGAAAAAAGTAAACAGTCTTTTTGTTTGTTTTTTGATGCAGCATGAAATATTTATTTCTCTTTTGTTGTCTTTAGCACTCCGTTGCTTCAGCTGATGTATTTTATGCTTTCTCCTTCACTGAAATAGAGTTGAAGCAGTACAACAATACTAGTCCATCTACTTTTCAATAAAGTTGTGCTAGAATACAAAAAACTGTGAATCGATCCCATTTAAATCACTTATGTCACTTTATGTATTCTGAAGATGAAATAATGTTAGTCAGTTGAAGAAATTATTGTTTTATTCTTAAGATTTGAGCAAGTACACTGTGGGCAACTGTTGTGTTTCAATTTCTATAGTGGTATTTTTTTCCCTGGGGCAATGAAACTTAACTCAGCCTTATGCAGAGGCCCCAGGGTAAATTTAGGTTTATCCCTGTGAATGTGCCAGCCTTGCGAATGCAGAGATGTGATTTCAGCTCTGTGGTTCACTTCATCTTCTGTCATTCAATGCTCCATAATGGGTGGTGCACACAACGATAGGAATGAATCAGCTGCTGTTTTTTCTGGCTTGGTTGAGGATAGTAATTCCTAGGAAAATTCTTCTGTGAGGGTTCGGTCATAATTCACCAGAGGTTGTGAGGTTAAGGACATAAGGGCTAAAGAGCAGCGTAGATACCCTCTTTATTTACTGCCTTGATTGTGTACTTTAGTAGATTTATGACTGCTCTTAAATGAAATAGCTTAATCTACTGAAGCCATTCAGAGGTCCTCCTGCAATGGACAGATCTAAACAGCTCGAAATGTCTTAATTAAGGGCTGTAGCTATGTTTACAAATAATTAAGAAGCATCCTGCCTTCAGAAATTCCTGTTTCTCCACTCTTAATATTGTTTTAATATTAACTGTAGTTATCCAACCAGTAGTATCTTTAAAGCTTCTCATCTTTTGCATAACAACCTAAGGTGCATATAAAAAGTGAAGAGTTTTTAATATATCTGGAAGGTAATTGTCTTGATGTCTCTATAGAAGAAACAGAGTTCTGAACAGTAACAGAGATAGGAACGTAATATTTCTTGGTCTCTTATTATGCTCTGCATTTTGTTTGTTTGTTTGTTTGTTTGTTTGTTTGTTTGTTTTAAAAAAAGAAGTCTGCATTGGATACATGCCATGTTCTACCAAAATAGTCAGATAAATAGCAAACCACAGCATCTGCAAGTTGGTAGATGCCAATCTGTTTGCACCAATTTTCTTTTACCCACTGCTTTTATTTTGGCTCATACATTGTTGCTGACATCCAAACTGGTGATGGTAACTCAAAACAGATACTAAAAAGCATATTTATTTAAATGTGTCTGAATTTACATTGTGCCATATTTAGAGTTGGCAAGCGACCTCTCTGTCAATTCAGATCTCCATGCTTATATTTTAGATGTGTACCCATTAGAGACAGAAGACTTTTTATACTATTTTTTACAGAAGGTTATGTCACTTTTGCCTTAGGTATAGCTTCATAAGCATGTACAGCATAAAGTACACCAATAGATTATAGTTTTGAATAAATGTAGTTTCAATTATATTTAACATAAAAATTGTTGGCCTAGGAAAAAACAAGGATTAAAATTAAAACTCTATCCTCACCATATATTATACTAATAAAATACTTCACGTAATATATCCTTGTTTCTAACTCATATAACAGTCAAAGTCATATAACTTAAACATATAAGTCAGACATTAAGCCCTAAAAGAAGAGCTCAGTAATTTGAGTGTGAATAATAAAACAAACCTGGAATGTCCCTTAACACAGCTGAATAGATGCCAAAAAGCCTTTGCTGACTATTGGAAATATCCTCTAGTTATCATTGCATTATGAAAGGCCACAATCTAGTTGTATGGAAATCTCTCCAACATTATTTATTAGTCCTACTTCTTTCTCAGAGGGTCATAAAGGTGCCCTTTTTCAGAAATCAAGCATTGCAGTGTACCAGAGAGACATAGTATTCTGTTCCCTTTGACACTGTGCAATACCTAGTATGCCCACATTTTTGTTCTGTAATTTAGTGTTTATCCTCTCTTTTATGGTTATTTCTGACTTGAAGCTCACATGTCATCATTTTTCCAAAGCACCAAATACCTGCAAAATCTGTAGGTCTATATGACCTTTGAAAGCCAGACTCTAAACCCATGTAGGCAGTGGCTGCATATAAAATTTTGATTTTGCATTACTTTTCAGATCTATCCTTTTATTGATATCAGCGATATAAATGCTTTACCCTTAAAATTTGCATCTCAGAAATTTTCAGAATTGCCATATCTTTGTGTCCCTCCCAAACCAGAAATTTTAACACCCACCTCCTCTGTAGCTGAGCTTGTAGTAGCTCATTTCAGGCCCCCTTCTCTGGTGCTGTTAGATTAATTCTAAATCTGTAAAAGAAAACTCTCTGTGTTGACAGAGACAGCTAATACTTTGAAATATTTGTGATGCTCTGTACTACACACAAGCTGATGTCTGGTGTGCTGTTAGACAAAGTTATTAAAAGAGAGATTTCAAAGCTGAATCTTCAGTAATCAAAGTTTTCTTCAGCCACTGTAATAATAGCAAACATAATCTGAAATTGCTAAAGTAATATGATACAATAAAGAGGGGCACAGGTACCTGCAGTATGTGATCTACTCTACCTCTTACACTGTGTTCACATTTGTCATTGAAGCTGGAGCACTGATCAGCTGGATACATTAAGCACAGAGGAACACATTCTGACTGCTCTGAAAACTTTGCAGTCCTTTTAAAGTCAAAATATAGTGCATCAAACTGTAAGCTGCAGTCACATGGAAAGGATATGGGGAAAATAACAAAGTTTGGAACTGATGGGATAACAAGGTGGGGGATGTAAAATTCATGGAAGTGAACTGCCATTGCTTTCCCTGGGTGCCGCAATATGATCCACTGTTCTAAATTTTTTGATACAAGAAGCAAATAAACATATTTAGTTTGTTACAAATAGTTTTATTGAAGCATACTACTTCAGGCTATTGCCATTCTGCATGCTTTCCCATACAGAGGAAAAAAAAGAACAACCATGTCTTTTTTCATATTTTAATACTTCATCCTTGTACACGGACACCCACCCTCTCACATCAATAGGCTGAGACTGTAGAAATCACAGGTCTGTGACCAGGAAACACTGAGGGCACTCACTCCTAAGTTCTTCTTCAAAAACCACCAACAAATGGAAATGTAAGAGCTTTCTCAAAGGTTCCCAGTTACCAATGGCTGCCTTGCATGGCAACAGGTGCTGTACTCCATCACTTTCCACTCTTCTTACCTCCAGCCCTTCCCTGTGCTCACTCTCTGCATCAGAACTTGGCTTTCCCCTGCACTGGGAAAAATGGCTTACACCAGCTGAGGGTCAAACCCTCAAGCCCTCAGAAATCACCTTTTCAGCATAAAAGGGATTATTTACCACTTCAAAAAGAACTCAATTTCTAGGGTGGTTGCTGTTTAGGATTTTGGCTTAGCTAACCTTAGAAGATTGCTCTCCTGGTCGCATAGGTTGTTAAAGTAGTCTATTCATTTGCTTTTCTACAGCTGCGTATTTCTGTGGGTTGGATTAAATAAATGTAAACAAAAGGACTTCAATCTTGTTTCAATGTAGTTTGCCATATAGAAAAAATAATCTGTATGAACTTGCTGTTGGAAAGATACAAATATGTGTTTCAAAAATACGTAAGGAATATTTAGCAACATAATTTTATAATTGAGGGAAATGGTTTCTAAAATGTTAAATATGAGCTAAAGGCCAATGCTTTGTTATTACTATTTTTAATGGTAATCAAAGTCAGCAAGTTTCTGATGAGAGGATGAAATATTTAAATGTCAATTATTTGTCCCCAAGCATATTACATCTGCTTGGGTGATAATTATAGTTGTTGGAGAGATAGCTGCTAAATGAATATGGTGAAATAAAATGAAATGAAATAACACAATAAAAAAAGTTTAGTGCAGCAATACCTTATTGTTTCATAGCTTTTGTGCAGAATATAGTTGTTCATGTTTATTGTTTATTCAGAACACGACTTAATTCAGATTTTTAAGAGTAGTTTTTGGCCACATTACATAGTTAGAAATTTTCAACAATTTCATTCAATCATTTGCTTCCTGGTATTAAATTTTCCTGGTCTTACAGCTAAAACACTCAGTTTAAGTTTTGGGAAATTCTTGCAGAATCATGATAAGAATTCAAGGCTTTTGCACTCTTGAGTTTTGGGGTTTTTTTTACTTTACTGCTTTATCACACTGCAGAGCTAAATCTGTGGTTTTTTGCCCAGACTGCTTGTATTTTGTGGTTACTTTTCTCAGACAAAGTTTTAGGCAATTTTACTGTTCACTAACACTGGTGCTGTTCCACTGGCAGCTCTGGGGCTTTGATTTTTGGCTGTGTGCTCATCAAATATCTGTTGTGTCAGTACAACAAAGTGAGCGATGAATGTTTGTTTATTATTTAAAAAAAAATAAAAGAGAGAAAGAAGACTGTATTCCATTTGAAATAAAAATCCAAACATTTGAAATTCTGTATTTCTCTTCCTGTCTTGGGGACATACCCTGAAAAACAATTGGTCTAAGCACCTGGGAACTTACCATTTTTCAAGACAATCTAATTCTGCCAGTTTCCCAGGATGTTTATTGCAGTGTGAGACCTCTGTGATTTTCAATAGAATTTTGTTAATTTGTTATGATCGTAGCAAACATTTTTATTTCTGCATATTGGTAAATGATTTGAAAAAAAGTAATTGCAACTGATTTTTATCACTGTGAATGATGGATTTGTAGAGACAGAAAGACAGATCTTGCCGGTTTCATTTACTCTCCACTTCATTATATACACCAGAGCCCAGGCTTTAGAGATAATAAGACTCTAATACCAAACTATTGCAAATAAAAACTGCATAATTTCTAAATTGTTTTGTAAGGAGAGTTTTTTCTCCTTTATGATAGAAAACACCTAAGTGATGATCCTGAAGCAGAGCCTGGTACTTCTGTCAGAGAAGCACATGGTGGAAATGAGCATGGGTGGAATGCAAGAGATAAATTTTGGTTTATTCTTTTATAAAAAAATTATTATGAATTTTTTAAAATTCATACCAGTATTACATAGAAAATGACCCTTAATGATTTCTTATTCTTCGATGTCAAAGACCTGGGCTGAGAGGCAGAGCAATCACACTTTTCTCACAACAGTCAATTTCAGTTATTTCAAAAGAACATGGAAAAATGATGTTCAGACAGCTTTGGAGCAAAAACATTTAAACTTTTCTACAGAAATATTTTTTTACCTTCTACCCATAGCTTGACATAAGAAAACTGCCATGAACACGAAAACTTTGCTTTAAAGAACCCATTCTCTGTGCACCTTACACAGCTGCTGGTTACTGTTTGTAAACTTTTATGTATCTTGGTACTCTACAACTGGCATATAGTAATGTAAATTACAAATAAAGAAAAATATATTTGTGAACTTTTCATTACAGTTTATCCAGTTTCTTGGCAGAAAAAGGCACCTTTGCAAGTGTAGGTTACATGACTTGTAAATAACTTCTAAGATTATGTTTTATTCAACTTCCTCTTAATGACACTAATTAAAAGCAGACTGTAGGTGTCCAATTTAAAGTATGATTATCAGCTATTTATTAAGGCACTTCAATCTTCATATGCCATCTATATGCAATAAGATGTCATTGCATCTACATTTAATCTCTTGTGTTTCTCTGATTCTCGTTATGTGAGTTAGACATTTGGCTCAATTTGCATTTGGTTATATAACAAATACAGGGAAAAAAAATTGGAACAAAAATACCTGCATCATTTTAGTTTTTATGCGATGGCAAAAGGTTTAAATGAATAACCACATGTATTTTTGCTTAATTTTAAGATTTCATTGTGCTTGAGTCATATTTGTGATTCTGGAAGTAGATGTTCACTGTACTGTTAAAGCATGGGATGCAATATTCACAAGTCTTTCTCCAGTTTGTCTTGATTAGCTTGAAGGGAAAATATAATTATCAAGAAGTAAAATGTTCTCAGGCTAGATTCCATAATACCAAAATTTTTATATGTGACTGCTGCCAAAACAATGTTTTTAAATCCTGAAGCTGAAAATAAGTGCAGAAGCCAAAGCTGTAAAGTAACTGATGTTTCTGAAGTGACATGGAGGACAGAGAACAACAAAACTGGCTTTTATTCTCTGGGCTAAAAAGAATGGTGCACCCAGGCCAAGCATGAGTTGAATTAACACAGCTCTGAGTAGGGAAGCTTGCATTACGCCTCACTGCCTTATCTGCAGATAAAAAAGTAATAATTTTGGTTGCTAAGGGTAGCAGTCTCATGCCTTCCATACAATCAAAAAGTAAACCATCACAATAAATAAAAGGAAATGAGTTGAAGGGCAGAGAGAAATGTTTCATCCAGTCATACTAGTTATGAAAGCTGACAATTTGTCATGGGTGCTGGCAACAGAAAGGTGCAATTACTTCTCTCCTGCTGCTAGGTTGTGACACTGCAGGGAGCCAGGGAGCAGCGAAACTGGAGGAGCTGGGGGATCTTGTCCTATCCATGCTCTGCGGGCTGTTGCAGACAGATACAAAGCAGCAGACAGAATATGAGGTGCCACATAGTACCTATTACAGAATAAATGGGATTCTTGTGTTTGCATACACAACTCCTGTGGCACTGCCTGCGCAACTCATTGAGCAGGTGGGACGGAGGGGGATGAAGACTCCTGCAAAGTGCCATTCACAGCTTCAGTGACAGCACTGGAGGCATCTTTACCATTGCTAAGGTACCAGAGGGCTGTAGTTTTAATTTCCAGCTTAAATTACACACTATTGTCATATCACAGGGATTAGAGTTTCATTTTATTGAACAACATGGTTTTCTTGGCTTACTTCAGAATTACAGAAGGAGTAAGCTTGCAAATCTTTTAATAAGGCAATTACATGCAGACAAAGATAAGATCTCATGGCACAATAGATTTTTGGTATATTATTCAGTATCTTTTTGATATTCCACTGTCACTAGACAAAAGCTCTAGACAGTAATGTGACAAATCTATTCAGGAGACAACAATACATATTCCTTATTTGTGCTCACTTGTCTGCCACACAAAACTGCAGTTAATTTTCCTGCCTCTTTTGAAAATGTGGAAAAAAATGCTACTTAACTTCAACAGTGTTTTTAGTGCTTTATCTGTGAAATCTACATTTTGTGTTTGTAAAATGAAAATGTTGAGATAGTCAATCACTTAATTTTTCTCATAGAGTGAAAATCTTATAATCTTCTGATTCTAAATGTCAATCATAATATAGAAATTAATATTAAAAAAGAAAAAAGAACAGAGCAAAATACAGACTGCAAAAAGGAAGCTGTGCTATTTTCAATATAAAGAGTCTTTAACCTCATGTTTGTTTTCCCAATGTCTGCCTAAGACATAAATCAAGAAAGTAATGGGATTATATTTTCTTGCCATGGCATATTTTGTTATTGGCTTTACATAAATTATAACATCTTTAATTCTTTTCCTCACTAAAATTATGTGCATAAAAGAGCAAGTTATCGTTATTCACAGATTTCAGAGGGAGGTTGAGGTAGAGGTATGATGGTTTGCAGGAGTACATGCTTATAGAAAATCAAAGGTCAAGACCAGAACTACCTGGATTCCAATGTAGACATGGAAAAAGTTCTCCAAGGATCATCCAACAGATATGGAAAAATTTTGTCATGAATGAACTTCTCACTTCTCACAAAGACAAAATTATAATCAGTTCTGTGCATTAATCTCAAATCTATGAAGCCACTCTGAACACATTTCAGAAGACCTGAGGGCTGTTCATCAAACAAATAAAGATTTTATTTAATCTCAGTTATAAAAACAAAAAAATATTCCTGTAATAAATAAAATAAATGCATGTATGTTTATATATACTAAATCAGCATAAAATCATAACTAAATCTTCACACGTTTGTTCTTGCCCAGTAGGGGAATAAGCTCTTGCAAGGAGGGGTCCATTTGAAAGATAACTTCGTTTAAGTTCATGTTTAGTGCAGCAATACCTTTTCTGCTGCATTGCTCTTGTGCAGAGTATAGTTGCTCGTGTTTATTGTTTATTCAGAACATGACTTAATTCAGATTTTTAGGAGTAATGTTTGGCCACATTATGTAGTTAGAAATTTTCAACAGTTTCAGACTATTCATTGCATATATATCACATCCAAACCCAGTAGGACATAATTCCAGGTTTCTTTGTGTCTAGTGAGCTGTACTCCAATGTATTACATTCCGTTTCCCAGTAAGATTTCAAGGAGTAGGTGCAAATTACAGAAACACATCATAAGAAATTCCAGGTTTTTACAATGGGCCACATAGTCTTTCTGCATATAGTTTGCTTTTGCACCCAAAAAATTACTGTCTGCTTTTTTCTGAGGTTTTTAACTGCTGTATTTCTAAGCCATTGGAGTCACAGTGGCTAAAGAAAATCTTTGGAAATCTGTTGTCCATTTTGTGTGATAGTGGTGGATGACTTGGGAGGCGGAGGTGCAGGACCTCTGGCTGATCTCAGACAGTTCAGGAGTTGTATTATGAAAGTAAGAGCAAGGAAGCATGGCTTAAAAAGATACAGCTCCATGAAATACATACTGCATCTGCTCATGAAATCATGGTAAAACTGGAAGCCTTTTCAAAAAGTATCTATTCCCACAAATATATGAATATAAATAAATTAAATTTGACAAGTATTGGAAATGAATAAAAAGGTGATGAAAACCTGATGTGCTGTCTCCACATGGGTACCCTGTCTACCATTCTGTGCTTGGAGTCCATGATTCCTGCTGAATTCATAGTGACAACTTACAAGACAGTGCCACAGCCTTGCCACGAACCTTTTATTCCCAGATGTAGTGTGGAAAATAGTGCAGCAGGTGAAAACAAAGATTATAATCCTGACCATGCAAACATTCAGGGTTAGGTCTCATAACTGGATCTATGTATGCAAGGTGTAGCAATATTTACTACTATGTGATCAATCCCATTGAGCTGATTTGGCTGAGATTACAAAGACAGTGAACTTTTACTTTGTGTTATTGTAGGACTGAACCTCCTGTTGAAAGAGTGTAACACCAGTCCTTGTAATTTGCACGAAGTGTGAAATTAAGGTTTCATGTACCAAGAAAGGAAGACAGGAATAGAATTGGAATAACATGAATGGTTTTTTTGTTACTGTTTTTTCGCTTTTGGTTTAGGTCTCAGGGTTTTTTTTGGTATATGTACAAACTGCTTTTTGTCATTGACTACTGAAGGTTGATCAGGGTAAATTACAAAGGGGTCTATTAGTTCCAAGTAATTGTTACAAATCTATACACAAAGTTACAGGTGTATATTAACTTCTTTTTTTTCATATACCAAAATCAAAGCAGCCCTATAGGAACACATGCTACTTCTGAATGTCAGAGAGCATCATATTTAAGTAACGCAGAGATGATACTTGGGAACTCTGCTAGTTTTTCACATTGATATGATATGTATCCTTCAACCTGTAGCCAATTCATTGTCTAAGTCCAGGGTGTATCCTCACCCTTCTTTTCCATGTCAGCTTCTTTGCCCTTGTGTCCTGATTATTGTAAATGCATTGTATACTTTGCTTTGAATGCAGAAAATGCATTTTTCAAGATGTTATAAAGACAAAGTTTCCTACATAAAGGAGATGACTGAATGAGCCAGGTACATAGAGACATGGTTTCAGGCACCCTACCCCTGCCCATCAGCTAGATCTAAGGAGAGTATTTCTTGGCTGTGAGGTGCTTTCACTGACCCTAGCGACCATAACTCTTGACTACAGATCAAATGGCTCAGATAGATACAGCAGTTTGCACTGCAGCTTCTACACTCTTCTTCTTTGAGGTCCTCTTGAGACCTTCTTGAGCTTCCTGGCACTTTATGTAGGATCATTGGAGTATTCTTGGGGTCCCTCTGAGGAACTGAAGTGCTCCAGATGCAGCCAGAAAAAGACAGAGGTAAAGGCTAAGGTAAGAACAGAGTAGAGTCTTCTAACGAACTAGGCCAGCTGCCTGTGACAAAGGATGCTCGCAGGATCCTGATTAGACAGGGTCAAGCCTCCTGCTAAGGCTGGAACACAAGGTCCTCTGGCCTGCAGGAGGTGTGCAGCTGCTGAGGATCTGCACCACTAAATGAAAGAACTGTGGGAGGAGATCAGCAACCTGCAGAGCATCAGAGAGGATAAGGAAGATGTTGAGTGAGTTTCCTCGAGGTCCCTGTAGTTTCAGGAGTCCAGCTCCCCAGCTGTAGTGGAAGAGCAGGAAAAGTTCCTGACTATGAAGTTAGAAAGAGAAAATTCCCCTACCCTAAGCTCGTAGAAAAGTCTTTATACTGAAAATGATGGAAAATGGAGAGATTCTTTAACAAAAAAACTAAAGGATGGGGAAGGTGAGACACAGTCATGGGAAAAGACTTGGCAATCAATGGAAGTGAACTGAAGTAAAATACCTTTAAGCATAGATATATAAATAGGGAAATACCCAAGGGGTTGCCTTGTGTGGAAAATGCTTATGCTCTTTCTGGGGAAGCAGCATGGTTGGGTATCTGAAGTGCCTTTTTAATGTATGTGGCATAAGAAAAAGGCAGGAGGAGTTAGAAATCTGCATGCAGCTGAAGGCCTGTGAACTCACTGGGCTCATGGAGATGTGGTGGGATAGCTTGCACAACTGGGGAACTGCCCTGTACAGATACAGGTGCTTTAGGACTCCCAAGCTGGGACTGTGAGGAGGGGGAGTTGCTCTGTATGTGAGAGAGCAGCAGGAATGTATGGAGCTCCAACTTAGGATGGATGATGAACCAGCTCAGAGCCTCTGTATGAAGATTAGCGCAGATCAACATGAGTTACGTTGTCATGAGTGTCTGCTGCAGACCATCTGATCAAGAAGAAAATGGATGAGACTTTCTTCAGACTCATCATGGAAGAGCCTCACGTTTGCAGTTTCTGGTTCTCATGAAGGACCTGAACCACTCAAGTGTTTTAAGGAGTGACGACACAGCTAGGAACAGGAGTTTTCTGGAGTATATTTGAAGCAAATCCCTGACAAAAGTGATCAGGGAATCAACAAAGGAAGATGTTCTGCTGTACCTCACACTTAAAAATTATGAAGACCTGCTTGGAAATTTGGCAGCTAGGACAACTGGACAGCCAGCAGCCACCATGAGACACAACGTTCAGGGTCCTTGAGAGGATGGTACAGGATAAAAAAGAATGACCACAACCCTGGGCTTCAAAAGATCAGACCTTGGACTGTTCACAGTTGAGCTTTGAAGAATATTTTGGCCTGTAGTCCTGAGAGGTCCCCTTCCTTTCAAACCTCAAACTGATATTATGTTTTAATGCTGAGACTTACAGCAGCAATTTTGAGGTGCCAAGCAGCAAGACAGAGTTTGGGATATGCCTCTGCCAACTGCCAGAGTGGTAAGTGGTGATATAAACATGTAAACCTGACATTGTACACTAACAAAGGGAACAAGAATGTGCAGAAAAAGGGGTGGAGATCATTTAATGAAAGCTAGTGGTGACTGGCTTTCTCACAGAAAAGATAAACTATCGTAAATCCCAACCACCCAACCAATGAACCAACCAAAACTCAGAGAGGGGGAAATGATACTGCCTTTCTCAAAAGCTTAAAATTTTCAAAAGTGTTTTTCTTGAAAAACATAGGGTTTTCTTGAGCAGCATAGGGTTCATTTATTCTTGACATAGAATTTATTTCAAGGCTTTGTAATCTAATAGTTATAGCTTCAAAATACACCTGTCTGGCTGTCCGTATTGTCAATCCAAAATATAGGAAATAACACTTAAATGTCAAAACATTTCTTGCTTTCTTATTTTCTAATTCTAGGATATGTATCTACAACTACAGCAAGAAAGGCCATACTTTGCCAATAGAGGATCAAAAAATGATTGTACTTCTTTTACAGTGATTCATAATTCCTGGTCTAATAAATAACAAAAAGTACAGGTCAGGATTCAGATCTAATCCTAATGGGGTTTTTTTTGGAAGTGCTTTTTGCGTTTCAGAAGGTTTCTGATAACATTATGACTTTGATGTTGTTACATTAAGCTGTTCTTAAAGCTCCTGTTATTTTTCTTATCATAAGGCCTTCTCTCAGACTTAATTACTAAATATGTGCAATAAAATTAAAACTTTTTCTTATGATCCTGTAACCTAAGTTATAAAAACAGTCTTTTAGTTCATTGTTACATGCAAATTAAGTAAAGGCAGTCTGTACTCTGGAAGGTTATTTTATTTTCTTTTAGATATATTAAAATGAGATTTCTTTTCTTCCTGGGCAATACACACACTGTTGGCCAAAGCTTTAGCTGGAAGACACGAATAAGTTGTTGACCATTAGACATGGACTAGAAAGCCGTAGTGTGGGCTGACTGCGTTGGAGATGATAAGGCATCTTGTGGATTGCAGAGGCTTTTCTGTCACTTGACTCATCATTCTCTGTGGGTCTGCATTGTGCTGCTCTCTGTTCTCCTACATGCTGTGCCATTTTTCTGGGAGCACTACTCCACATAAGATATGAACTGATATCTGGCTAGAATGGTGTGAACTAAAGATAAGCATGAAGATGAAAAGTTAATATGAATGCTGTGAAAATGATTCAAGCATGAGAAAGGCTCATTCTGATGGACTATTCAAAGAGAAACTCCAAGTACAAGGGAAGGCTAGAGAAATTCTATTGTGTTGCAGGTATTAGACTCCAGCTGGTGAGACCATTAATTCAAAGAACTTTCACCATTTCTCACTATAATAAAGGCTCCACTCTTGCTGAAATCAACACAGCACCCTCCTCCCCCCTCCTCCATCCTTTATTTTTACTGCATTCTAATCAAGTCAATCATTAAAGGGAGCAAATTCTAAGGCTTCTTTATCTGGACTCTGCACAGGACCATGGTAGACATCGGAAGGCACCTCTGTATAATGGCAAATTTAGGCTAATTGTGCTACCATCTAGATGTAAACCGTAAAGTCTAATCAGGTTTGCCCCTTCATTCTCTTAGGAGAGTCATGATTTTACAGTCAGAAAATTGATATAATGATGTGTGCTGGTTTTGTTTGGGGTGGAGCTGGCTTTCTTCACAGTGGCTGGTATGGGGCTATATTTTGTACTTATGCTGAATGCAGGGTTGATAACACAGAGATGTTTTTGTTATTGCTGAGCAGGGCTTACACAGAGCCAAGGCCTTTTCTGCTTCTCGTACTTCCACACTGGTAAGGAGTTGGGGGTGCCTGGAAGGTTGGGAGGAGACACAGCTGGGACAGGTGACCCCAACTGACCAAAGGGGTATTCCAGACCATGTGGCATCCTGCTCAGTACATAAAGTGGGGGGAAGAAGGAGGAAGCGGAGGACATTTGGAGTGATGGTGTTTGTCTTTCCAAGCAAGCATTACACATGATGGGGCCCTGCTCTCCTGGAGATGGCTGAACACCTGCCTGCCATGGGAAACAGTGAATCCATTCCTTGTTTTGCTTTGTTTGCGTGCATGGCTTTTGGTGTCCCTATTAAAGTGGCTTTATCTCATGACTTTTCTCCCTTTTACTCATCTGATTCTCTCCCTAGTCCCGCTGGTGGGGGAGTGAGTGAGCGGCTGCTGGGGTTTGGCTGCTGGCTGAGCTGAAACCGTGACATGATGCCATCAACTTCTGCATAATTGCTGAGTTTTTTAGACAACACCAGAGTTGTCATTGTGCGACCATTTAGAATTTTTGTAAGCGAAAACTAGGAGTCTACTATGCTAACATAAGTCTGCATTCAAAATAGTTGGAATTAACATAAATGGATGAGGATTCTAAAGTAGAAAAGGAAGATAAATAACTTGAGGCTTTCATGACTATGCTCAATCAGAGGAAGGATAACTGGTTGGCTGAAGCCAGCAAACAGTCCCAGAAAAATATTCAATGTTTCTTAAAATTATCTGAGAAGCTGTACAGAAGATGGCTATCACCATGACAGTATTGAAAAATATTATGGCTATTTTATTGCTCAACTTTGTGAAAAAATTTCATTTCTCATGGCCAGTATTTTCACATTATACATATAGAAATATCCCTTTTGGTGTATTTATCAGCAGACCTCCTCTCTGATGCAAAAAGATGGCTACAGCTGCTACAAACATGTCTAATATTACATAGGAAGGGGTCTTTGACAAAGTCTTAGCCACTTCTTTTTTCCAAAAAGAATTGGGAATGTCAGTCACTACTGTTCCCACAGCTGAGCACAACTGTAGCAATAATAGATGTACATGTATCAGTGTTATACAATATCTTCTGCTTAGCAGTTTTCTCTAGCCTATCCAACTAACAACTGCATACTTAAGATCCAAACAAAGTAGATACACCTTTAATTTTTCAGCTAACTTGTTTTTAATTTTTTTTCACATGTTGTTCCTCCGTTTCCAGAACTGTCCCTCCTATGGCAGATGGGAGTTCAAGTCTTTTGGAATAATATTTCCCTGGAAAAATCCCTTGATTTCTTTATGCCTTCATTTCCCTGGTAATGGAACAGAGACAAACCCTCTGCATTTTGGCTTGTAGGTAGAAAATACAATATAAATTACTCTGATTAGGTATAGTCTTTCATTCTCTGACAGTCAATATCACTTCTAATTCAATAGTTTTAATTTCATTTTTATCTTGGACACCTTAATTTTGTAAAACTGGACTCCTCGTTTAGACAAGAAAGGATCTTCAGTCTGGAAAAACACAATACAGCCACCAATCCATTAAACTGGCTGTCTCTTTATGTCTAAGCCATCCATTTTCATTTAGTCATTTTATAAATAGTTTCCTGTTTGGCATTGAGTTATTACTTATTTCCTCTGCTGAAGTGCACTAGAAATTTCATTTTTTCTCTGGTACCTTCTGAGAACAGCCATTATGCAGAGTTAAAGTCTCTGAATTGTCCCTTGCTTGCTCAGTGGAGTGTATAAAAACTGGTGTTAAGTAGCTTACCAGCCCACTTTCTTATCCAACTGTAACATTATTTATTATTTTAATTGAGTTAGAAATGAGTCATTCTTCCATAGCCAAATAAAGGATGGTAACTTTTCTTTGTCTTCTTGAAGAGTTAGATTTAAGCATTTTTTTCATCCCAGGAAGATATAAGGTGATTTCATAGTGGTTTCTGAAGGCCTGTTCCTATTCCTATTCAAATCAGTACCAAATGCTTTGGGTTCTTATGCATTAGCTAAAGGCTGGTATGAAATTCATATCCCTAGCCCTTGCTCACTGATTGCTGAGCCTGACTTCTAGTACAGAGACTCAGATCTGAGCCTAAGTATTCCTTCTTATAGTGTTTATACCCTTCTAGCCATTCAGTGCTTCAATGCACCCATCTGCTTCATCTTCCGAGTCGGTTTTGATCTGATGGAGGGCTCAGGATGCCGGTGCAAAACCATGTCTGTGCAAAGGAATTCTCTTTGTTCTTCTCTCCAGCTCATAAAAAGCCACTGATTTATGCATTTGGCTTTTGCACTTGATTACCTGCTACAGTGAAACGTGGACATAAAGATTTCATCCAGAAATAAAAGCAAAAATTACCTATTTTTGTCCAAGTGAAGTCTGGCTGCTGACAGCAACATGTTTTATTTCCCCCCCTCTCAATTTTTAGTCTGACTCCAGCTGCTGCAGAGAGGCAGCTGTACTTGTCCTCATGGGGCTGTTACTATCAGAGTCAGGAAACAATCAGAAGAGGACTCATGCTGATCACCTTTTGCAGGGTGGTCTGCCATTCTCAGAGACTCCTGGGATCGCACTGAACATGAGGCATGATTTAATTTTATTGCAACCATAATTCAAAAATGATGCAAATTTGGAAGCTGCTTCATAGTGGCAGGGGTGAGTTAAACCAAAAAAGAGCAGGAATACTTGAAGTCTTGTGGGAAAGGGAAGAAATAGCTTTTTACCTTCCACAGTACAATGCATTTATTACAACAGATACTTCAAACTCTCTAACTAACAAAATGACAAACCGGCTGCTGAAAAAAGTCTTGTCAATGATATGAAGCTTGAGGGCAAGGTTCACTTAGTCACTTAGGAGCTTTCCAGATACTAAATGTCCCAGCTTCTCACTGTGCCTTCATCTCCTCACTGTGCCTTCATCTTTCAGGTCTGCTTACCTGAAAGAGATCTAGGGCAAACAACATTGCGACTTGTTTCGTTTAAAGATAGGCAAGGAACAAAAATTCATGAGAAAACATGTCATTCAATTTACCTTCTCCTCTATAGCTTACATAAGCAAGTAAATGTGTAATAGAATTTATAAGCAATGTATTTTTGGGGGATTGTCTGTTTGGTTGTTTTTGTTGCTGTTGCTTGTTTATTTGTTTGGAATTTTTTTTGTCTCTCCTATATTCTATTTACATACAAGTTTCTTCTTCCAAGATCATAGTTACCTGAGGTTACAGCTGCAGAAAGAAGTGTATTGCTAGCTACCCAAAAAATTGAAATGAGTATCATGCCTTTAGTAGCAGCTTGTGACTGATCTAAGTAGCAGTTTAACAATGAGCGGCAAGATATTAATTCCTACATAAAGGCCAAAGCTCAGCAGTCCAGCCAATGACATATTCCTATTGCTTCTAGCACTATTGTGTATTTAGTCCATAATCTGCCATATAGTATCTCACCTCTGCTATGAAGATGTGCTGGTGATTAAGTGAGAAACAGTAAGAAAAAACAGATACACAAAGTATGGACCTGTGAATACCATTCTTCTAAAGACATGAATCCTTTACTGTCCAGAAAACTTACGTTGCTATGAATATCCCAGAATTAATTTAATTCCAGTAGTGACAAAGTCCTAGTAGTTTAAAACCTTAGAAACATGCCTGATCTTTTACCTCTAATAATCGTGCCTGGACCATATTGTCTATGATTCACTTAGCAATTTCTTCCAATTAATTGCAGTGGAACTGAAATCAACTGTATTGCAAACTTTCCATATTTCTTGATACTTATAAAATTCTTAAGGTGAAAAATGCACAAATTTTATTTAAAGGAAATAGTATTAAAGTCAAAATTTTTGAAAATTTGAGAACTTTGAAAATATGAATGTGGAAAGTATATGAAACTATTGAAGGACCATGAGGAGCCCAATTTTGGTGGTAGTTTGGCTTTGTGCTTTCTTTTTCTTTTTTTTTTTCTTAACACTGCATGTTTCCTAAAGCCAAAAAGTCTTCTGTGATTTAAGTGATACTTTAAAAATGCTTTCACAGAAAATATGTGGGGAAAGGTTTCAGAATAGTAGCCCAATATATCTCATCTGTGTGGAATTTTTTGCCCATAGTGCTGCAGAGAGCTGTAAGCCAAAACAACAGAAACCTCTTCTATTGTGGCACAAAGAAAACCCTTTCAACAGCACATCTGTACTACTATTGTTATTAGTACCTTACACAATAACGTAAAGGTGAGGTAGCTGACCTTTAGATATTTCTTATTATTGTTAGCTATTTCTTCCAAATTGGTTTGACCTTGTCTTACTGTCCAAAGGTTAATACTTATCCTGAAGTACCTGAAGCACAATTTTCTTTCATGCTACCTAAAGTTGTACAAAGGTGGTGATTTCAAGCATAGTTGTCTTTAATTCGATGGCACAAAACAAGCCCAAGATATCATCAATAACAATTTTTTTCTTCTGCAGTATTCTGAACATCTGTTCTGCAACAATGTACTTTCAAGCTTTGACAGAAGATAAGAGAACAAGACTGGGGCATGCCTTATTGTGAAACAATGCAGCTTGTTTTGAAAGGCGGCAAATCAATACAGGTATTTATTTAAGCCCACAAGCCAGTTTAAACTAAAATGATTCACAATGCAGGTTAGAGAGATCCAGCTTCCATTCTCTCTAGAGAAGACACTGCTGCTCTCTTTATTACAAAATCCTCACCTTGAAAAGCTTAAAACGCAATAGATTAAAAACAAAACAAAAAAAAATCCAAAGAAAGAAGATATTTTGGCACTGCTGTCTCTGAGGACAGGACCATGAAATTTAAAAGAAGATCAAACAATAGAATATCTCTCCTCACACCTACAAGCAATGTTTGAGCTGATTCAGAACAGGACCATTGGTAACACCACGGGGAGGAGAAAAAGTAACTTATGAAACAATTCATGTTCCAGAAATGAACTATTTATTTTTTCCCCTCTCCTTCTTCACTCAGTCTTCTTAACAAGGCTCAGAAATGATGATTCTTCCTGAGAAACCATCCCCTTTGGATCTCATCACAGTCTCATTGCTGGGATCTTTTATTAGATTAGTAGCCCTAACCTATTTATCAATATAGCAGCAGCTAAGGAGATAACTAGGAATCTTGTTTTCCACCTTGAGTTAAAAAGTATTTTTCAATATTTTGTAGTACTTGCACTGTTGGACATCAAAATGTAGAAGTACTGCAGTACTGGAAAGGGATTCTGGTGCTTGAAGGTATGACAGATAGTATATTAGACCCTCCATATCCAAACCTCTTTACCTTCTACATTTAGTTTTGAGTGGGAAAGTCTCTACTTACAACATTTTAGACAAAAATATTGGAACAAATGTTCTAAGATACAATTTACTCTTTAGAGTAAAAAGAAAAAAACGTATCCTTTTTCAGGTCACCTCACAGCTGCAAAAGCAAACCATGCTTGCTGGTATCCAAGATATATTCTCTGACATGTGACCAAAAAAAAAAAAATTGCAAATACCTTTGTGATATGACGGAAGTTTCATCACATTGTTATGAAAAAAAAATTCAAAAAGTAATTAAGTATTTTCTATATTAATGTGGGAAGAATATAAGTAAGATATGTAATGTTGTCCATATCCTAAGATAGAAACATACCAATAAAAATATTCTAGTATGGTTTCTGCAACTGGGATGAGCTGAGTTAGCCATGTCAATGGGCGTGTCCTTCATACACTGAAGTGGGGCCTACCTTGAGAGCGGCACGGGTAACAATACCATCGTAGTCTCTGCAGTCTGAAACAAGGGTTACACCAGAGAAGCCAGTAAAGGGGGTGTCCCACCACCACCTTGTTCTGCCAATCCTGAACAGGCCAGCCAGCACAACCAGGTGGTAGAAGAGAGAAAGAATTTGTTTTGGGAAAAGCCCTGAGACCTCTTCCTGAGTCAATTAACTGATAAATGGCCAAACATTACCCAATCCCTCTACTTCACTTTACTCAGGACAGGTGATGAAGCACTGTAATTGGTAAACATTTCCATACTTTTATGGTATACTTGAAGTATTGTGCACTGCATACTCACTTTTACCCTGTACATCTTCCTAAATAATGAAAATTCATTTCATATTTTACAATATAGGTGTGTAGCTAAAACTACTCCTGCCTCATATTTGTCAGCATTTTGCCTCATTTGCCATTGTTGTAACTGGTTGCCAGGCTTTAGTACATTGTGTAAAGCTTTTCTTGCCATCTGCAAACTTTGCAAACTGACTTTTCAGGCATCTCTCTCAACCACAACACATCCTTTATCAATCTGCATTTTAAAATCAAAACAAATCAGATTTGCTGGAAGACACAAATGACTGGTTTTAGTTTGAAAATAAACACTGAATTCTATTTAATGGATCTCAGAACTTAATAAACCTTACTAGAGAAAACGTTTCTCTAGACTGCTACATTTTTTAAGATGGCTCCCAAAGGTTAGGAAATGTGCTTAATCGTAGAATACCAGTTTGGAAGGAACTTCAAGGATCATCCGGACCAGCCTTTCCTGGCAAAAGCACAGTCTAGACAAGGTGGCCCAGCACCATCTCCAGCTGGATCTTAAAAGTGTCTAGTGTTGGGGAATACACCACTTCCCTAGAGATGAGATTATTACCACGGTCAATTACTCTTGTGAAAAATTTTCCCCTTGTGTCCAATCAGAACCTCTGCAGGAGTAGCTTTTACCTATTATCCCTTGTCTTTTCCATCTGACTCCTTACAAAAAGGGAGTTTCAATCTTCTTTGTGAACAACCTGTAAATACTGGAACGTGGCATAGTTGGTTAGCTTTGGCTGGGGGCCACATGCCCACCAAACTGCTCTATCACTCCCCTTTCCAGTGGGACAGGGGAGAGAAAATAAGATGGAAAACAACCATCAGGTTGAGATAAGGCAGTTAAAAGCAAGAAAAAAACAAGACAAAAAAGCAAAAGTTTGCAAGCACATAAGAAAAGGGAAAAAAAAAAAAATTAATCTCTACTTCCCATCAGTGAGCAATTCTCACCCACTTCCCAGGAAGCAGGGCTTCAGCATGAAGAGCGGCTGCTCTGGAAGGCAAACATTGTAAAATGACTAATGCCCCTGTTCCTCCTCCTTCCCTCCCTCAGCTTTTACATCTGAGCTGACATCATATGCCATGGAATATTGCTTTGGTCAGTTTGGGTCAGCTGGCCTGGTTGTGTCCCCTCCCTGGATCTTGCCCACCCCCAGCCGCCTTGATGGAGGGAGAAATGTTGGAGAGACAGCGCTGATGCTGTGCTGGTGCTGCTCAGCAACAGCCAAAACACTGGTGTGCTATCAACACCTTTCCAACTATCAGTGCAAAGCACAGGACTGTTATGGGAAAATGTACTCCAGCTCAGCTGGACCCAATACACATGGTAGTAAGATCTCCCCATAGTCTTCTTTTTTCAAAGCTGAACAAACCATATCTCTCAGCTTCTCCTCACTCAGCAGGCTTCCCAGCCCTTGGATCATACCAGTGGCCCTTCTCCGGACCCTCTCCAGCCTCCTTGCATAGGGACTAAAGCTGAGCACAGTATTCCAGGAGTGGCCTGACAAGCACTCAGTAGAGCAGGATAGGGGCTCCTTTGTCTCTGCAGGTGATGCACTTTTTGATGCAGTCCAGCACTGGGTCTCTTTTCCACAGCACACTCTGTACATTCAGTGTGAGTTTGATGTCCACCAGGACCCCTGGGTCCCTTTCCACAGACCTGTTCCCTTTCCGGGTACATCCCGGCCTGTGCTGCCCTCCTGGATTATGATTTCCCTGGTGCAAGACCTTACACTTGTCTTTGCTGAAATTCATAAGGTTCTTGCCAGCCCACTCTTCCAGCATATCCAGGCCTTCCTGCAGGGTGGCTTTCCCTTCCCAAGTACCCATTTCCCACTCAGTTTGGTACCACGGTACACTTGACCACATTGTCCAGATCACTTATGAAGATAGTCAACAGCTTTGGGCCCAGCACTGATCCATTGGGTTTTCTGCTTGTGAGAGGTGGCCAGCTTGGAAAGGAGCTGTTACCACCTCCATCTGGGGGCAGCCCACGAGCCAGGGCCTCACCCACTGTCGCCCTGGTTTTTCTACTGTTCTGTGTTTTTACTTTTGTAGTAGAAGTTCTCACGCACTTTCTGTAAACATGGTCATGTTTTGTTATCTGTACTTTATTGTTTTTCATTCCATTCTCCTAGGCGGAGACAACTGATGGATTTTTCCTTTGACCAGTGTGATTGAGGGGTGGTAATTTCTCCCGCCAATCCACAGTGGTTCTTAAGAATATATAAAATAAAGTTCTGGGTTTTGCCCCTCGCTCTCTTTTCCTTGCTTCCCACCTGGCGAGGTCTGTGTGGTTTTTTTGTGTCTGAGTGCGACAACCCACCCTGAAGATCACTTGTCCAGATCATCACACATCAGTTTCTCTGGGAAGAAGCTGTGCAGAAAGCCTTGGAAAAATCCAATGTCCACTGCCCTCCCCATATCAACTGAACACTTTATTTTGTCTTAGAAGACAATCATGATGCTTTGACAAGAATGATTTACCCTTGGTGAATCTAGCTTGGATTTTCCTAATCATGTGCTTCATCTGACTTGTGGTAGCCTTCAGGTAGGTAGGGCCTGAAGTAAGACTGATGTGCCTAAAATTACCTGGATCTTAAGAACTTGAATCTTAAAACTTCATGTAGATAGGGGTGACATTAGCTTTCTTCCAGTCTTCTGGGATGTCCCCTGGTCTCTATGGCTTCTTAAAGATTATGGAGAGCATCCTCACAATGACATCAGCCAGCTCTTTTAACACCTCTGGGTACATATTTTTAGCTCCTGTAATAGTTCATATACCCACTCTTTCTTCACTGGCCATGTGTTTGCATCAAACTGGACATTTGCTCCCAAGGCTTGGGGCCTTACAATGGTGGTAAAGACAGACATGAAGAAAGTGTTGGGAACCTCTGTCTTTTCAGCATTGTTTGTGACTGAGTAGTTCACCTCCTCTGCAAAACATCACGCTATTGTTTCTTTCCATTTCAGCTTATCGTTTATATTACTGAAGAACCCTTTCTTGTAGTTTTTGACGTATTTGGCCTATTTCAGAGTGGAGCCTTTCCTTTTGTAACTGCATCTCTGGACACCCTGGCAATACTTGTCTAGTTCTCAACAAATATTTGTCTACTTTTCCATCTCTTGTATGCCTCTCTTGGTTTTGAGCAGACTCAGAAGCTTATAGTTAAGCCAGCTGGGTCTCTAGCTCCTCCTACTTCCCTTCACTTGAGCAGGCATGAATGGGTATCAAACTTCCAAGAGAACTTTCTTGAAAAGCTCACTAGCTCCTTTATCCTCCATAGTGTCTTCCCACAAAATTCCCCCAAATGAGCTCTGAGCTAGCTCAAGTTTGCTCTTCTAAAATCTTCAGTGTGTTCAGTGGGGTGCCAAGCTTCACAATATTGGGGTCACTGCAGCCAAAGCTACCACTAACCAAGGTATTACAAAACAGGTTTTCTTGGTTTGTGTGCAACAAGTCCAAGAGTGCCTCATTCCTGGTTTGCAAATCCAACATTTTTTATGAGGAAGCAGGCCTCTATACCTTCCAGGAACTTGATGGCATGCGAACTGCTGCATTGTTCTACCAATAAATGTCTGGGTAATTGAAATTGCCCATAAGAATCAGATTATGTTGGCCCAAAGCTTACTTAAGTGAGCTAAATATTGCTTTGTTGGCCTTATCATCCTGGTTTTAAGGTCAGTAGCAGATGCCTACTGTGAGATATTTCTTGAAAACTACTTCTCTCATCTTGACCCAGGGGCACTTGATAGGGCTTCCATAATCAACATAGTCAAATTCTATACATTCAGGGTTCTACTTAATAACATAGACTGAGACTCCTCCTCGTCTTCTTCACTGCCTGTCTTTACAAAACAGCCTAGAGCTACCCACTGTGATCTTTAGTCATGTGAGCTGTCCCACCACGTTTCAGTTATTCCTTGTAATTATGCTGGAGTAAGAAGATGTCCAATTTCTCTAATTCTTCACAGGAGATAAGGGAGTTCTTCACTTCTATTTCAATGCCACCAGTCTCTCACAAAGGCTTACCAGATGTGACTGGGCTTATGATTTTTGTAGGTGCTCACTGAGAAGCACAGGATGGGAGAAAGTTAGTCTAACAAGATGGCAGAAAAGGGTGACAAACAGTAGATGTATGTATGTGCATTAGAAGAATATCAAGAATGTTAGTCAGAAATAATGTTTTATCTGGCTGTCTAGTTTACAATGTAAGATGTGCCTAAAAGTATGTATTCTATCACCATCTTCATAAGCCATTAAAAAACCGGTGGGGCAGTGTTCCCTACCTCCTGCATGACTCATCCCTGATAAACTCTGGGGATATCTCCTGTTAATGGGCCAGCCGTTGAAGCCAGGTGGGGCAGTGTTTCTTATCTCTCCCATGACCCATCCTCCCTCCAGGGGGATATCTTCTGTTAATGGGCCCATCAATGCCTTGCCTCATGACTCACCATCCCATTGTGAGATGCTCCGCCCAGGAGGAGGAACTGAGCTTTCCCATCTATATATACTGGGAGATTTGGAACACCAGGGTCTGCCCTTACCTCCTGGATTTCCAGAGGACAAGAGCTACACAGCCACCACTGGACCTTCCGAGGAAGACCAGACCCTTTGACAAGATCACTGCCTCAACAGAACCATCACTCCAGAAGACTGCAGGCACCGTTTAATCAGACTGCTACCAACACCCTGACCGACAGGGTGTCAGGTTGTATTCTGACTCTGTCAGTGGTATTCTTTTTGTACTATTGCATTTATTTCATTTTTCCTATTAAATTGTATTTCTGACTTGGAGTCTCTCACTGGTTTGCTTTCAAACCAGTACACTGGCACATTCATTATCTTAAAAACATAGCAATATTCATATTATTGAAGATGTAATAAAGAGTAAAGCAAACAAAAATAAATGTTTGTGATCTTTGGTCACTTGTTAGCAGGCAAAGACATTTAACAGTCCAGTAGCAGAGTGGAAATCCTTGCTGGGATTCCCAATCCCACCAGGGAAGCCAATGATACATGGACCTGACCTTCTCTTGGCAAAAAAAAGGAGCTCTGGAAACAGTTGTCTACATGGTAGAATCCCTTCTGCAGTTCCTCTGCCGGTCCTTGCTATGCCTGTTTCATAGCCAAAGGGGATAATTTTCCAGAGATGCTAATCTGGTGTTACCCACAAACTCACTGATATTGAAGTGGGGGAGTGCTGGGCAGGGAGGGAAGAAAAGACATGAGGTCAGCATGAGAAAAGTCCTATATTGCTTACCATTCCTAATACTCAGAGGGGCAGGCTATAGAGGCTTACATCAATTATATCATCCCTTAAAAGGACTGCAGTAAAAACATGAACTTAGTTGCCTTTATCTGAACAATCATTTCAGATCTCAAGTTCTTTGGTCTTTCTGTGGTAAATGTTCATGTACTTCTTATGTCTCCTCCTCATAACCCCCTATAGACAAGATTGAATTTAACAAATGTATACAAAGAATGACAGCTGACACTAATTTCATGTGCGGGAAGTTAAATCCAATCACAGACCTTAAAGTAATGTAGCTCATAAAAGTATGCAAATCTCTGAAGAAGTAAAGAGATTAAATGAGCCTACACAGCTCCTTTATCTATAGTTGCTAGAAAACCGCAACAGAACTTTAGATACATTGACTCCAGAGCCTAAAGGGATTTTGAATAAACCAAGTAAGCACAGTACTCTTTCAGATCCAATTGTCCTGCAATCCCTCAAGCTGCTAGGCTCCCTCATAAAAAATACTCAGCAAACAATATCAAATGCCCCTCTTCCCACCCTTGTGTACAATGCTTATGGCATAGACTCTATGAACTTCCCTGAATTTCAGCTAACTGTAGAAGAGAGGCACAGTCAAACATGTTCTGAATAGGAATCTTTAAAGCATGATAAAACCAAATCAGTGGGAGCCTGGGGAATACACGCCAAAGATTTGAAAAACATTTGAATTAACATCTGTAGATGAAAGCGGTGGACTAGAAGATCCCCAGGGAGGCAGCTATGGCCAGCAGCTGATGGTAGGTAACAGGACACTGCAGCTGAGCCTGTAACAACCCTTCACTGTAGGGTGGCAGGATTAAGAATAAGGCTAAGATAATGGAATTTGTGCATGCCTGGTCTGCTTGCTCTGCCTGACCAGAGCACTGGTATCACTGTGACAGCTGCCTTCTCAACACTCTCCCCTTGCAGCAAATGGTGGGCCAGTCTGTCAGCTGCATATGTATGCTTTACAGTGGCATATTGGCAATTAAAGAGAGAATGATTCACTTTTGTACTAGATACGGGTAAATAATCCATGAAATACACAAGCATGAAATGTTAGGGTAGTGGAGTCCTGGTGCAATTCAGGGCAGTTTTAGCAGGATTTTTTTCCCTTTTACAGAAGGAAAAATAAACACTGGGAATTTGAAATTACCGCATTTATTTTAATTCTTGGAGTAGGTTTGTAATATTCAGTACTTAGAATCTTGATTAAAGCAGAAATTCTGGCCGCTTAGCACTAATCCATAACTAATCATTTATTAAAATAATGAAGTATGCATGAAAGCCTCTACATTTAACTATTAACTTTTGAAAACCCCAGCCATAAATTCTCTAGCTGTAATAAATTCTGAAGCATTAGGGACATTATTCAACTCTAGATCACTTTAAGGCTGGTGGCTTGCTACCATTTTGCACTTAAGGGCTTTTGAAGACAATAAGAAAACATTTTTCTGAAAAGGAGAATTAAAAAAGGAAGTTAAACAACAGCTGTCAAGGTAAGTCTGCAGAAACAGTGTCTCAATCTCACACTCTTTGAGAAAATTTTTTAATTTTTTTGTTTTTCTGAAACATTTTGCTCTCTTCTAGTACTGGAGATTGACCTGTGGAAACTAGTATATGTGTTCAGACACAGAGAAGAGACAAAAAGGGCTATTTTTATGTATCAAATAAACAGATGCTGAGGTTAAAAAAATATTTTAGGGATATTCTAAAGCAAAAACAGATGAAGAAAAAACTTTAATAGCTGCTTGTGGGGAGGAGATAGTTCCTATCCAGTGAGAACATGCATTGAAAGCTTTGTAAATCATTCTTCAGACACTATTCACAATCCTGGTGAATTCATCAAACCTCAGAGCCTAGATTCAGATTTACTTGAGTGAATTTGCACTGCTAAGTCCATTTGAGAAATTATTGGGCTCTGCTCTTTATTTAATCACACTGCCCTTTTCTCTACTGTTTCCTGGTCTCAATCCCTAACCATCTACAAATTTGGAAAGACCTTATTCAGGATCACCACCTACAGAAACGTGAGAGAAAGAAGAAATCATTTTTAAGAGAGATTACTATTCTCAGCTACTTTTCCTCAAATGTGTCTGTGGCTTAGTTTGCTCAGGTCCTGTTCTCATCAGAGGAAAAGTGACACCATGCCATGCCATGCCATGGTGTCAGTGGCAGCAGCAGGAGTTGGTGGCATTGCTACTGCTGTGCTGTTGCTCCACCTGCCAGCTGTTCTCTGCTGGAAGCATGGGTCTTGTCCTGAAACTTTTTCCTCATGGGAAAAAGCAGATAGAGCTTCTGCCTCTTAGCTGAGGAGCTGGCAGAATTTTCTGAGTCTATGCACAGATTGTTGTCTATGCCTCAAGATGCCAATAGGAATGATTAGGAAGCTCTGCCTAAATCACTGCTTGTGGCTTCATTGGCTGCCTAGCCTTTAGTCCTGCTGTAGTTCATGACAGGGGCTCTTTCCTGATTGTGGTTCATCTTTCAACTCTTAAGTTCTGCTCACCTTTTTTTGTGTGTATCTTTCAAACACTAATTACTGAGGAGTTCCATTTCAGAAATGGATTTTCCAAGTGATAAGTTGTCTAGATTTATTTTCTCACTGTACTGCAATACAGATACTCTTTCAGTCCTCCTTTTTGATTAAAAAAATGAGAACACACATCTTAAAGAGCATACCACTTAAAAATTATTTATTCAGATGAATAAAGAAGCCCACATATTTTTCATATAAAGTTTTTGTAGTTAGTGAATATGCTGTCTGATACCTGGCTTTTGATAGTCACTGAGTTCTTTTCAAGATATCTATTGATTAGCAATTATTATTAGCTTTTTGAATGGTACATTCTGCCCCTTTCATTACTTCTCTTGCTCTGACTTTTTTATGACAGAATAAAAAGAAAAAGAATATATTTAAAGTGTGTAAGATATGGTTGGTACTGCCAGGTAGGACTTTAGCTACAAAGAGACATCTCTCCTCATTTAGTAAATTCTTTTCCTTGACATATCAATTGTCGTAAGGCAAATTTGTCTGTGGTGCTTAACCTTCAAACACGTTAATATGAGTTTTCAAAAGAGTCACACTGGGGTCAAAAGCAATGGCACAAAACAGCATTTGAACTCTCTCCCAACTTACTAGTGAAAATATAAAAATAAATTTACTTCCTTTTGCTTTCCTTTTGTCTCTCTGTCATTGTCTGTTTCCCCACCTCTCTCATACCCTCTTTCCCTCCCTTTCTCCTGGAATATTCAGAAGGGAAAGCAAGCCATATGGTACGTTGTCTGTCAGAGACACCCTGAGAAGACCACTCCTTTAGCATGCCAGGCTAATGATAGGCTCATAATGACCAGTACCACATCGCTGGTGAGACTCTCACAGAATGTGGAGCTTTGATTTTGTCCAGATGATGGAGAAAGGTTTTTCGGTTTTCACTATTTCATCTTCTTTAGTACAAAGATGACTTTTGAAAGACCACTTGATCAGAAAGAGGAGCAGCAATTAACTGTTGCTTCTATTGTACGGGCTGTCTGGAAGCTCCAGACAATTTTAGGATGCCACACACACCTATTGTCTATGCCCCAAAAAGTGTTACTGGATCTTAAATGTGATAGCAGAAGATGCAGAGTACAGCCCTTTTACAGAGAGGGATACAAAGCCAGAAGCATTAAAAATGTCCTTCTTTCTGCTAAGCTGTGGAACTAAATGTTTCAGGCACTCCTAGACCCTATCTGTATCTCAGTAACTTGATGAATTGTGCACATCAGTGTTGCTTTCCATATAATTATTTTTTAAGACATTATATCACATTGGTTACAAAACATGAATGTGAGAGCATGTGTTGGAAAGATGGCAAGAATTTGCTTTTCATATCTGCTTGCAGGATTTCGGCTGCTTTTTCTTCAGTTTCAAATGGTCCACAGACTTTCACCAGTTCTAATTTAGCTCAATAAAATTGACGCTTGCTCTTGCCTTTTTTGCTGCTCACTGTGATATCTTAAAATCAGGAAGGTAGGGTGAAAAATGTTGCATTCTCTTTGGACACTCCTACCAATACTAGGCACTGATTAATGAGGAACCAAGTGCTGTCAGAAGCACTAAATATAACAACAGAGAAAAAATACATAGTACTTCTTATAATGTTAAATTTTATTAATCTTAGCAGATGGTCCTGATAATGTGTGGAAAAAGTATAGTTTTCTCTATTGTTTGTCTTTAATATTGAGGAAAAAAATGGTGATGAGGAAGCAAAGACTAAGTGAGATGGCACTCTTCATACAAGGTTGCTTTGCATAATGCCTTGCTTTGACCCATTGATTTTACACAGTTTTACTCCTCTCTACCCCTCTTTCTTCACTAGAAAGAAAGAAACGGGATGACAGGTCTTCAGATGGAGTGCTGGTTTTTTTTACAGTTCAAAGTTAACTCATGAAAGTGGTGTCAGTAAGACTGCAATAAATTTGTGATGAAGAGAGATAACAGAAGATAACAATCAGATCAATTGCAGCTAAGTATTCAGTATTGCTCATGCCAGCAGTACTGCTGAAATCTGCTCACATGTCTCTAAAAGGTGAGATCCCCACCTTCAAAAAATGCATAGGCCAGTAAACTTTGATAAAGTTCTATAACAACATTCTTTATTGAGAAGCGAGGATGCTGCCAGCATCTCAATCCAGTTTGTCTGATAACACCTCAGGAATGTTGCCTGAAGTATGGAGTGTGATCTGTAACAGAGGACGGCTACTTTTTAGCCCAAGTATTAGCATCTCCTGTGGTTTATGCTTCAGAAGCTCAATTCACTAGCTGTGTCGGCTAAGAGAGCACCTGCCTGATAAACAAAAGCCGGTCTGGAGCTGTTGCAGACATACGTTTTTTTGTAGACTAGTTGCAAACCATCATATAAAATATCAGTAGTGATGTACTCTACGTCAGCAATAAAGAATCCAGATGATAATGTAAAACATTTCAAATAATCATCCAGTAATAGTGTAGGGGGTGGAGGGGATGAAGAATTTTTCTTTTTCTTTTTATTGTATGTGTGTGGAAGTCAGTAAAAAATTTAAGTACGAGTTTATTTCTAAACCAGCAAAAGTGGGTTTGGGCATTTCAAAGGGGTTTTGCTGGTGAAAATGAGAGAGTTTTTTTTAAAATTATGTATGTTAGTTGTACTTATGTCAGTCCAGCACTGCCATCTTGCACAGTCTGTCTCAGACACTGCAAAAACTATGAATACATGCATGCGAGGCATATCTGAATGTGTTTGCACAAAAATAGGCATTAACTGCACAATGCAACACAGTTCTATAACAGACACTTGGTTATGCACAAGGTTCTTTGTTTCCATCACGAGCTGAGTTATCCCTACAGAAGCCTAGAGCTATATACTCAACTTCTACCCAACTAGAAAGAGAGTAGGAAGATGAACAGCAGCAGAGGGAAAGTAAACATGCTAAATGAGTTGTGGTAAAGTAGTGATGAAAAGTGGTTATTAAACAACTGCTGTCACCAAATAACTCTTGAAAAAACTGCCTCTGATTTATCATTTCACAGAGATCCTGCAGACCAGTAATTACTGAAAGTTCTTTTTTTAATGAAGGTGGGAGCACATGGGAAAAGCCCTGCTTATACTATTCCCACTGTCCCTCTCCTAGTGGAAACGTATGGCTGTGAATTTGGATATGAATCTCAGAGAGCTAGGTGAAAAGAACAGTTGAAAACAGATGGCAGCAGTTACAACTGGCATATTCCCAGTTGGTGGCTTTAGCATTTAGAAATGAGCATCTGTTCCTCTTCCCTATTGCAAAGTGGTTTTAACTCAGAGGTGTTAAAAATACGTAAGTTGCTGTTTTATTCATTTTTGCTGTTTACTGACTTTAATACCATATTGAATAAAAATACAATGTTTACCTGTGTGGCAGGGGAATCAAAACAGAGATACAGGTCTCTGATGTAGAACCTGAGGTTACAAAATAATTTATAAGGGGGAGGGGGAGAGGAAATTGTGTGTGCTTATCCTAATACCGGAAAGAAAGAACTTTTGAAAGCTGAAGCTGTAGGAACATGAAGGTCCAACCTTTATAACATATTTCTGATGCTCATTTTAAGTATCATCTTACTTTTTAAATAGCTATTAATAAACTCTCAATACTAAAGAAAACAGTAATTTACTTTACTGCTTCACTATTGCATCACCTAAGAACATTGACAATTCCAGTTCTGCCTTCAGAGATGATCAATATCAGTTTGAGGTTGACTCTTACTTTATTAAACAGTGAATTTTTACATACAATGGAGTTACGTCTCATTAAAGCTAAAAAAGCCCAATTCCCATTTAAACATAGTTTATAATATCTATAGTTCCTAGCATTGGATAAGACTTTAAGGGGTAGGCAACTCAAGAGGACTACAAGGATGTTTTGAGGTCATGCAAGGACAAATTCAAAGGTCCAAAGTTCAACTAGAACTTCATCTTGTCATAAAATAAAATTTTAAAATGTTTCTATGAATACATCATCAGCAAAAGGAGGGCCAGTGAAAATCCTCATCTTTTTCTGGATGGAGAGGGAGACACAGTAACGAAGGATGAGGAAAATGCTGAGGTACTCAACACCTTCATTGCCTGTCTTTGATAGCAAGGATAGCAATTGTTTGGGAAGACAGGTATGGCGAGAAATATGAAGCTCCCATAATCCAGTAGGAAACAGTCAGTGACCTGCTACACCACTTAGATGCACACAAGTTTATGGGGCCTGGTAAGAACCACCCAAGGGTACTGGTTGAGCTGCAGAAGTGCTCACTGTGCCTCTTTCAATCATTTAACACCAGTCCTGGCTAACCAGGGAGGTCTCAGCTGGAGCTTGGTGAATGGGATGTCCATCTGCAAGAAGGGAAGGATCAAGGAGTAGATTGTGCTGGGTGACACCATGCCGCACAAGCAAGGGATCAGGCCCAGCTAGTGTGGGTTTGGGGGAGGCAGGTCCTGCTTGACCAGCCTGACCTCCTTTAATGACAAGGGTGACCCACTTGATGGATGAGGAAAAGGCTGTAGGTATTGTCTACCCGGACTTCAGCAAAGCCTTTGACAACGTTTCCCATGGTATGCTCCTGGAGACATTGGCTTCCCATGTCTTGGACAGGTGTATTCCATGCTGGGTTAAGAACTGGCTGGAGGGCTGAACCCAGAGAGTGATGGGGAATGGATTTAAATCCAGTTGATGGCCAGTCACTAATGGTGTTCCCCAGGGATCAGTGTTGGGTGCAGCCCTATTTAATATCTTTACTGATGATGTGGGCAAGGGAGTCAGGTGCACCCTCAGTCAATTCACAGATGACACTAAGCTGGGTGGGATCATGGATCTGCTGGAGGGCAGGAAGGCTCTGCAGAGGGATCTGGACAGGCTAGATTGACATGCCAAGGCCACTTGCATGAAGTTAAACAAGGCCAAGTGCTGGGTCCAGCCCTTCAGTCACAACAGCCCTGTGCAGAGCGGCAGGCTAGGGAGACAGTGGCTGGAAATCAACCCAGAGGTAAAGGACCCAGGAGTGCTGATCGACAGCGCCTGAACACGAGCCAGTGTGTGCCAAGGTGGCCAAGAAGGCCAATGGCATCCTGGCCTGTATCCACAATAGCGTGGCCAACAGCACCAGGGCAGTGACCATGCCCCTGTACTGGGCACTGATGAGGCCCCATGTTGAATCTTGTGTCCAATTCTGGGTGTCTCGGTTCAGGAAGGACATTGAGGTGCTCGAGCAAGTCCAGAGAAGGGCAATGGAGCTGGTGAAGAGTCTGGAGCACAGTCTGATGAGGAGTGACTGAGGGAGCTGGGGACGTTTAGCTTGGAGAAAAGGAGGCTCAGGGGAGACCTTATCACTCACTACAACTGCCTGAAAGGACAGTGTAGCCAGCTACTTCTTCTGAGTAGCAAGCCATAAGATGAGAGGAAATGGCTTTGAGTTGTGCCAGGGGAGTTTCAGGTTGGCTATTAGAAAAAATTTCTTCACCAAAAGGCTTCTCAGATATGGGAACCAGCTGCCTAGGGAAGTGGTTCACCACCCCTTGAAGGTATTCAAAAGATGTGTTGATGTGTATTTCAGAGACATGGTTTAGTGATGGTCTTTGCAGTGGGAGGTTAATGGTTTGGCTTGATCATTCTAAAGGTCTTTTCAAATCTAAATAATATAATGAACTTTGTGAAGTGCAAAAAGCATTTACAAGCTAGGTTTGTAAGACAACTCTATGAATATATTTATCCATTTTAAGCTAGAAATGTGTATGACACATGACAGCCTTAATTTAATGTGACTGTGCATAAAATCATGGCAATCACGCTTTTAAGCCTGAACCTGTGCTATTGAGGCTGAATAAGAACCAGAGCCCATCTGGATGGATCTGGCCATGATTAAGTCTTCAGGGCACAATTCTTTTCATATCTTTCAGAGCCTTAATGCCAGTACAGAAAGAGATGGAATTATTTTTACCATGCTAGGCTTTTTAAAATGAAAGATCAAAACATACAGTGGTAGCTTCCTGAAGGACTCTCTTATGTAAGCTGTGTCCAGGTTCTGTTGCAGTATGTGTTTACTTAACACATGTATTGAGGAGAGGAAGCAACTGAGTTGTTTTAAACTATGGCACTTCCAATATCTTTGATTCTCTATTATTTTGAACCTTAATGAGGTTTTTTTTTACTTTTCCAGTGTCTGGACCACTCCAACTTATTTTGATTCGAAGTCAGGTAATTAAAACAGAATCCTGATAAAATAAAAATTATGCTAGTGGGTGGAATGGAATTAGAGCTTTTGATTAGACCTGATGGCTACTGTTTGAATTTAAGAGTTTTTGTCCCTTATGTTTGTTTACTTCCAGTCCCAGGGTTCCTGTTTAGTCTTGAGCTGCTTGCAGAGCAAGGCAACATAAAAAGTACAGTTTCCTCTCTTCTGATTAAACAAGTATGCAAGTCGTATGGTATCCTTGGGAGAGTGAAGAATGTCTCTTGTTCCTAGAGGTGGGACTACTGGAATATGATATTTAGGTAACCATGTTAGATGCCACATTACAGACTTTTCAGACTTTGTGACTGATAGTTGTATGAGAAAAGCTGAAGAACAAGTTTTGACACAGGAGGTGTTTTATTGATATTTACATAGCAAACCAGTGTGTTTGGTAATCCACCAGTAGCATATCTGTTGCCCAGGTTCCCAGGAATTAGCAAATGGGCATATGCTATAACTGGAAATGTAAAGAAATAAAGAAAAGCATGTCACCATTTTTTATTAGAAATTGGTGTTGAAGATTCTTGTTTCTTACCTATCCCTGGTTTCATTACTGGAAAATTGATTATCTTCTCTAAGAACAATGCGGTGCATTGCACAGTCCTGTCATTTTAGTACTTCTCTTGCAAACGAATTGAGCCCTTGAGTTGCCTGGTAATAACTCTTTCAAAAAGCCCTATCTTTATTCTTTTAAGTGAAAGAGGCTCATTTTATTTCTGAATGGTATATTTTTTTGCTGTATCTTTCTCCTTCTTTCCTTCTATGAAAAAAGCTCTTTATAGAAATGTGTAAATGTTGGGAAAGTGGTTAGGGAAGAGCATTTACTGAGAAGAATGCTGCTCATGTAAATACAAGAGCAATGAGTTACTTTAGTAGTTCAAGTCATTAGCGTTCATCACAGTAATAGGTACCGACAAAAGCCATCTATCAGTTTTGCAGTGTGATGTTTTGGTTCAACAGCTGTGATTCTCAGTATTCATGCAAAAGTAGCATGCAGTGTACTTTTATGATCAAGCACTTAAAGGACCAAATCTGCCTCAAAGCACTCTTACATGGTTATGCTGACCTGCATGCACATGTGTTGTGAATGCACTTGTAAAGACCTGAGGTTGCAGGTGCTACCTTGTGGTATTTAACATTTAAAGGTATGAGCAAACCAGACATACAAGATCTAATTCAGTCTTCTAGCCTTGAAGTTCTGTTATTTTTTGATGCATTTAGCTGACTGAACATAAAATTACAGTGGAGAAAGGGATGATCAGTAATAATCATTTACAAATATGCCTTTGTAGTGATTTACGTTCTTCTAGTCCATAGAAGTCTGCCTTTCATTTTTGCTCCAAAATTCTTTGATAACATTTATTATTCTTTGTCAGACACTTCTGTTGATTCCGAAGAATGTAGTCTACTTCTTTGATATGCATTGTGGCAATTTCTCTTTGGACTGAGTTTTTAGGATTTTTAGAAAACCTCTGAATCTCTAATGTATCATTGTCTATATAGTTACACACTATTCTTAATAAATAGAGCTGAATTACCTGGCTGAAATCAAGCTTATTATTTTTGTTAATAGAAATATTTTATGATTAAGTTAAATGGATTGAGTCCTCTTTTTTTTTTATAGATGTTTACCAACAAGCTTGTATCCATTCATTAAACATTGCCAACAAGCTAGTTTCCATTCATTTAATTTTGTTAGAAAAACAACTAGCATTAAACTGGTTCAATCATCTGAGTGTTAGCAAAACGCAAGGTGGATCATCAATCAGAATTGTCCAACTACCTCAACCGAAGTTTAAAAAAAAAAATGGAAATTTCTAATGGAAATTCTCCACCCTGTGATATCTATGTCCTTCACAGCTTTTATACTTTCTATCCCAGGCAGTATAAAATTAATATTACAAAGTAAGACTTATTGCATACATACATATGAAGACTATAAGCAAACACTATTGTCAGCAGAAATTTAGTCCTGGACCTTTAGCTTGCCACCTGGATTTCCACCTGATGGTAATACAGATCATTTTCAGTCTGTATTAATCATGACAATGGACCAAGGCCATGATTTTTACATATTTATTTTGTAATCACAGAGATGCTATATGTAACTAAATTCACATTATGAAGATCTTGACTCATGCATAACCCAAACGATCAGCATAACAGGGTGAACTAGCTGCTTGTGTTCAGATCCTGCATTTTGTCTATCATAGTGATATAATCTTCATCATCGTAGTTTCCTGAACTATCTTTTCTTTCATACCACATGTAAACACTATGACAGCCCCATTTCTCCACAAATTACAACAGACACTGAAGAGTAAGCAAGTCATAAAATGAAGACATTAAAATTACTGTAATTAAAATATCGTTACTGTCTAATAATAATAAAGGGAATATTTCAAACCCAGAACTAAGTAACTAAGCTATATATTTCAATGGCTTTCTGGAATATTGATATAAATTGTTGGGCAAGTTTCTGTTTGCTTCTGTACAAGTAAGTATATGAGACAGTGTTTTTGTTTCCATGTGTACATAAGCATTTTTATAGACCTAACCAAAAAATTTGCAATAAATTACTGTATAGAGCTAAGTGGATTTTTTTTTTGTGTTCATGTTTACGAAAAAACTGCACAGATTTCTAAATACAGATAACTCAGAACACTACTTAGGAGAAATGACTTTGTGATACTGTTTCAACCACTGACTGCAAATGCTAAAATCTTAAAATGAGATTGTTGATATGAATGCTTATGCAAAGTGCATTTCATTTCTGTGGATATCCCAAGAAGGTCTTTATAATATTTGCATACGTTGAGCATTTGTCCTGGCAAAATCCATTTGGATTAGTATGCACCAATAGCGGAAACATTAACTGTCAATACAGAATGCTATTGTGACAATCTTGTACTTGAGACTCTTTCAGACAAGTAAACTTGATTCCTTCTGCTTTTTTTCCCCACATGTGCAAGTTTGGTCACTGAAATCCCTGGCCAGTGCAACCCAATTAGAGTTCTAAATAGAATTAGGAAGCACCTGCTTTCCATTCATCACAGACTAGCAAATGGAATAAATGTTCCAAGAGTTACACACTTGTCTGTAGTTGCATATGGTACTGAATCAGTTCTGCCACTGACATAGTGACAGAGGTTAAAGCTTCTGTAGGATCCAAAGCTTCTATAAGATCCTACTTCTTGATGAGGATTTTTTGTATCTCGTGCTCATATGCTGACAGTACCACTCTTAAGCAAGGTTAAAGCTAGTCCAACATGGAAATGGTGGCTGATTTCTGAATATCCACTTTTAGGATGAGAATATTTGCTGATAGTCTTTGAAAAAGGTTATAGAAGGAATGCCAGGAGAAAACATGCAAAAATAAGGCAAGATTTCATGTACCAACTTCTCTCTAAGTGCCTGTGGCAGTTAGGATTGTCCTTCAAATTCCCAAATACAGGTGTATTAGGCTGACAGGTTTCACTTTGTCCTAGTATGCCTAATTGTTTGCATCATAATTGGGTTGATCTGTTATGCAATTCCTGCATAGGTAGAGCATGTGAACTCAACTCCATTTCTGGTTTAACCCCAGCCAGCAACTCAGTACCACACAGTCCACCTACTCCCAGTGGGGAGGAGCATCAGAAAAAAATCATGGTTTGAGGTAAGAACAGCTTAATAGTTGAAACAAAATAAAATGTAAAAATACTAACAACACCACCACCACCAATAATAATAGTAAAGAAAAGGAGAGAAATAAGCCCCAAGAGAAACAATGGATGTACAACACAATTGTTCACCACCTGATGACCAATGCTCAACCAATCCCCAAAAAGCAATTGGCCTCTTCCAACACATTCTATGGTGTGGAGTATCCCTTTGGCCAGTTCAGGTCCTCTCTCCTGGCCATGGTGCCCCCCAGATCCTTGTGCACCTCCTCACCGGCAGAGCATGAGCCACTGAACAGTCTTTGACTCGGGGTAAGCAGAGCTCAGCAACAGCCAAACCATCAGTGTGTTATCAACATTCTCACACTGAATCAGAAACACAGCACTGTACCTGCTACTGACAAGAAAATTAACTCCATCCCACTTGGAGGAGGAGATCTCCTTGAAGAAGCTCATGTGGTCCTCGCAATTTATTTGAGACTAGTTTCTGAAAAATACTTGTATTTCCATTTTTTTTTCTGCCTACCTTGGTTCAATAGCAATTACTCCCATGAGACTACTCAAAGAGATCAAATATTTGGGAATTTGGGTTTTTGAAGCAATTTTTCTGAAATCAGTCTTTTATTTTTAGTCATAAATGGAGTAGTTCTCTCAGTATAGTGGTGTGTCAATATAATTCTATAATTGTATTGATCTTCTAAGATGTAGAGTGAAAGGCATGCTTCTGATTGTCTGAACACCAAGTCTGTTTTTCTGTATCAGAATAATCACTCAGACCTTCTAATTTCATCATGCCTCGAAGAAATCAGTCCTTGGTGGTTTTTTCATGGTTACCAATTGGTGTTAGTATTACATTGAGATAAGTGGCCTGAAATCTGTGATGAGTTTTGACTACGAGCCAAAAGAAAAAGTTGTTACTTCACCAATGAAACCAAACTTCAGGCAGATAAATATGAAATATGTAGTCCTCAGGATTTTTTGCATTTGTTATTTATTTGGTTGATATATTCCCAAGGATAATTTGATGGGATCTGAGATAGAATTTTCCTTTTTTTTCATTGTCTGGTCTTAATGTAAACTTTTATTAGAGCTCATGTATTAAATATGGATGAAAGGAACTTCATGCAGCAAAGTTGATGAAAAGATTACATTATTTTATAGCTTCAAAAAAGGATCCATTAATAAGATGTCAGTATCAACCTGTATGCTATTTGCTATATGGTTAGATTTACATATCACCTGAAATTGGTTGGAGTAATTTTAGACAGATGGTTTTGCTCTTTTGAAGGCTATTTGTGGTACATGGTAATGTTATGCCGTGCAATGAATTCTGCAGGCTGAATTTTTCTTCACCCAGTACTCTCCATAAAGGGCAGTGGTCATGGCTGTGCTGCTGAGTGGTGTCCTTTCCTGCTTCCCTTTGCTCTCAGACAGCACTAATGTGTGCCATCCTTTCCATGGTTACAAATTGTCTCCTCTCTTTTTGTAGTGGACAGGCTCTGTGCAGAGAGGTCACCACAGTCAGTCTCTGCTCTCCTTGCCCGTGGAAGGGAGTAAACCATCTTGCAGGTCTTTGATCCTCTTGTCTGGCACCTATCCCATGATGAAAGAAGCCAGATCTTGCAGCAGGCTTATCCTCCACTGTGAAGGATGGGCCCAGGGATGGTTTATAAGGGGCCAGTTTTGTGATCCAGCCCCAATGCCATTCTGCCACTGGGGTTTTGAGGCATGCCATCTGTGCCACCAACCCACTCTGAAGCCACACAGAAGGCTTCATTTCTCAGAGGGGGCCACTTATGAACAGACCTCTTTCTCTTAGAGCTGCTGATTAAATACCACACAAAAATGTCCCAAATTGAACCAGTTATTTTTCTTGGGGATGCTGGCACTTTCTAGGCAAAAAAAAGAAGCTCTGAATTGCATAGGAAAGATGCAGTGAACTTTGAAAGTGAATCACAGAATCACAGATTAGTCTGAATTAGAGGAGACTCAGAAGGATCATGGAATCCAGCTCTTAAGTGACTGGCCCATACAGGGATGAAGAGTGCATGAAAGCAGAAAATCTTTGAGGGAGTGAACTTTGAGGTTATCACGGTAGTAGCCACATGGGAGTAACAGACTTGATCTACTCTGAACAAAGCTAGCAGTGAAAAAGCAAGGGTGTCTCTTGCTTACTCAGACCTATCCCTCTCACCTAGAAATATTCATGTGGTGCAAGGTCACCCTTGTTTAAATGACTGCATTCATATGACCAACTCACTTTGTTCCTTCCTTCATCTTAGTTGTATCAGGCTGATTCCTGTCCTTAATTACCAAAATCAGAATTTGGCATTTAAATGGTGTTACGAATGGATGTGGGAGTTTAAGATAAGTCCTTGCCTTTTGCCCAGGCCTCTGGCAGCAGGCAGTAACTTTACTGAGGCGGCCAGCACCCCAAAACCCACTCTCGTTCGCAAGTTCTTTAATAATGGCTGATTCGGTCTATTATAGAATGAATTATTTATTTAATAGACAGAAAACTAACAGACATAAGACTTAGCACAGACTATATACTACACAGGAATAAGGACAAAATTGAAAAAGAACTACTAGTAGGTTAACATACAGTGCACGATAAGGTACCGTCCCAATTACAGCTAGCGAAGAAATGATATAACCAGGAATCAATGTATCTTACCATCCAATTGTTGATAAGGCACACGTCCTTTCACTCAATCTTCGAAGAAGTAACCACAAAACCTGCGTCCAGATTCTGGGGAGAAGTCTCCCACACTTTCAGGGTGTGTGTGTAGAGGCTTCTGCCTCTGTGACAGTTCGTGTATCTTTTATAGTTTGTAAAACAGTGTCTCTCAGTCAGAAACATGTCCTTTTTCTTTTCCCCACATCGGCTTTC
>VZTE01001125.1:217015-231342 GCA_013397775.1 Eulacestoma nigropectus
GGTGGGTTGGGGTAGACGTCCTGCCACAAATGGATGGTGGCTTGAGAGCTGGAGCATAGGTATTGGCTTGTTGCAGCTGCCTACCTGCACCTACAGTAGTTTGAGGCCTCCAGGCCACTACTGAACTTGTATAAACCAAGTCTCCGAAAGAATGGGGAGAGGGAGATTTTATGTCTCTCTATGAGGACATACTTTTTAGAAATGTATCCAGAAAGACTTAGATGAAAAAAAGCCCCAAGCAACCAAAAAAAAGGGACTGAGCGACCTGTGTTGTACAATCAGCCATTCTCCTTGCCTATTTGTTTTTCATTTTGTTTCAGCAGGGTGACTAACCTCACCTCTTCATGTTTAGCAGCTGAGAAAAATGCACACTGCTTTATTCAGAAGCACCCACTCACTCCTTACAGCTTTTATGACAAAGCTGTCCCTCCACATGTCCATGCTGGCCTCTGACCTTACATGTTTACTCAAGTAAACATGCCAGATGGCAGAAAAAATTGATAGGGTAAAGAACAATTCTCTGGGGGCCAGGAGTCCTGAAATCCTTCTTCACAAACCAGACTTAAAAGCAACAATTTCAAGAAATGCCTTAGAGCAAGTTCACAGCTAGAGTAAAAGAGAGAAGGAGAAAAAAACGAGAAAAAAATCCCCAAATCAACTCTCTCGTTAGACATTTTGTTTTCTGTACCAACACTTACATTACTAGGAAAAACAAATAAAAATATGAGCGATCATTAGGAAAGACAGACAGATGGAATGAATTTTTAGGCAGAGAGGTGGAGGCGGGCTTGTATTCGGAAATGAGCATTAAAATCTGGTGCTTAAATGTTTCAATGACCTCTGCAATATTTCCCACATCACTCTCCCTCCGCAGTGGCACTGTCAAAAGACAAGGAGTGAAGTTGCTACTGTTACTACTGAGCCTATTGCTCTTCCTTGCACAGAGGTAAAAAGTTCAAATCAGGGGACATCTACATGGGGCCATTGCCTGCTACTAGTGATCATGTCACAGTCATAGGCACTGCAGAAAAGAATAATGCACTGAACAAGAGGAGCAAAGTTCAAGGAGTGAGAGGCACCTACAGTTAGCCTATCTGACATGGCAGGTGCAGGCCAGCACATTTTATGAAGTATCCTTCAGCCCCTGCTAGTCAGCAGCCCCAGCACAAGATATTACTTCTACCAACAGAAAAGGCTTCCCTGACATCCACTAGTTGTCATCCCAGCAGCTTTGCTCTTGCTTGTAGTTTGGTGGTCAAGGTGGAAGTGTGTTCAATTTGTTAAACTTTTCAATTTCATCCCAAAGGCGAGGCTGAGTTGCCTCCCCAGACTGCTTCTTGTTTGCAGTTTTAGCTTCAAATCCTGTGCGTTTATCACCATTTGGATGACCAATGCTACATTCAGGCTGAGACACGGTGACATTCATTCCAGGTCCAAGTGATGATTTGGTTACCTAGCTGTAGAAACAGGTGCCTTAAAATAAGTCTTGCTGTGGCATCCTTCCTTTCTGAAATATTACGGACAGCCTGACCTATGAATGAAGGTCAACACATGGTTTGAATGCAGCCTTTATAACTCGTTCTCTGAAACAGTTTTTTTCTTGTCAGCCCCAAAGCACTTGACAGTCCACAGATAAGTAGCCATTGATTTTCCTTTTGCTTTGCAGGCAGAGAGGCAGGAGTGTGCAGAGAGGAACAGCCTTCTCAAGGCCAAACCACAAGCCTTTCAGCAACTCAGCTGTTCTTCTCCTAAATGCCTGTCCTGAAAAGCGCCAGGGAAGAAAGGGAAGCTAGACAGGGATGCAGACTGCTTTCCACAAAATTGGCCATAGGCTACTACCCCTGGTTCATGTGCAGCTCATCTTAGGCCCTCCTGCTGCCATCTTTTTTCCTGATGCCTTGTTTATCAATTTTAAACTGTCTCACTTCTACCAGCTATCTTTGTTCCAGAGATAGCTATGAATATGACAAAATCAGATGACCTTGTCCTACAGCTAATCTATCTACCTACTTGCAGTTCATCTCTTTTCCCTGAAACAATATCATTAAGACCTCTTGAGGACCTGGCCCACAAACATATTGCTTCACAAGATAACTTCATTGGCAAGATCAAAAAAGTAAGCAAAAGACTACCCACAGTAATGCCTTTAAATTTTCTGTATGCACTAAACATCCTCCATATGTTGGCATTTCCTTGGTTTAGCTCTATTAAAAGAACGTGGAAGTGCATTTGGAATAGTGGCTTTATTTCTTCTCCATTTTCTGTACATAAGCCCCCAAACTGCAATCAGCCTCTTTTCTTAATTGATTGCATAATGCAGCCTTCCTGCTTCTGAGCTTTTAAGATGCACTTGAGATATACTTTCAAGTTTTCCTCACAATTAGAAAGGTTAGAAGCTTGCCTTTTTGAAAAAAACCCAACAGCATCAGGTATCATGGGACTTTAAATGGAAATGTAACACTGACACTACTCTGGCACCCTGAACCTCATCTGAAAACTAGAGCAGCACAGCCTGCTGGCATTAGTGAAGCTCTGACAGAGGAGCATTGGGGCCATGTCACAGTCCTGACTCCAAGGCGAGGGTCAGGATCCATTAACCCTTTATGATAAGTCAGCCACTCTTTTTCTGGAGACAGAAAACCATGAAAATTACTGCAGTCAGGCAACAGCGACCAACCCTCACTGTGGCATCTGTCTTGAGAGAAACTAAAGGGAATGTGAGCAGATAACCTTTTTGCAGCACATGGAACAATGATGTTAAGGCAAAGGTCTTCCAGGACAAGTATTTTACTGTGAAAGATAAAAGTTTATGTCCTGTTGCTAATTTGCATCCACCCCATCTCAGAAAGTCTTTTTGGTGATGCATTTTTTAATAATCTTTTTGTAAGCAAACAAAAATGTACACCACCATACATCTTATTGTTTTATTGGATATCAAACTTCTCATTTAGCCTTTGCTGAACAGTGTTTCTGATTACTTGGCCACCAGTCAAAATCTATTATTAGGAATTTATTGCTCCATTGGCTACAACAGGACTAAGCATCAGTGTACAAAGCATTCCAGTGCTGCATTTCCTCTTGAAATGTAAGGGGTTTGCTAGTGAAACTCCACTTCCTTTTAGTTCTTACCTGAAAATGCAGAAGCGGAACTCAGTAGTGGCTGGCCAGTGGTTCTGGGTAGTTTAAAAGGGTTACCTGAGTGGTGCAGGTTAGTATGAGATGAGGGAATTGCTCAGGGTCTCTGCACAGGAGGTATCTTCAGGAGGCTGCTGCTGGATGAACTGTACCTCTCCTTAAATTTTTTCAGGGCATTTATGCTGGCAGAACTGCACTGGCCTGTGCACAGAGATGTGGCTAGCAAAGATGATGAGGATTCAGTTCTCCAGGCAAGAACTCTGAAGCCATCGAGAAAATCTTGCTTAGCAGAGCAGGAACTATGAGCTTTTCTCTATGAGACACTGTAAGGTGTGGCAGTGGGAGATCTGAACAGCAGTGAGGGATAGAGTGTGTATGGGTAGCTAGATTTCAGGGGAGGACAGAGGATGCTGTGTTCAATTGATCGGGAGGATCAGTAATAGGATTTTCTTCAAATATTGCAATAAAAACTAAAATTGCTATCTCAGCATTGATATTGTTATCCTTGGGCTAGAAACTATCATCCTTCTAGGAGAGATGAATCTCATAAGAATACATGAAACCAAATACAGTTGGAAGTAAAAATCCGGATAAAAATAGAACTATCATGGGTATTTTACAATATTGCAGAAAACACTAATCAAGCTAAAATAAGGTGCTTGGAAACTTAAATGTTTCCCTTGTGGGAGAGGTGCCCAAATTACTCAGCCTTACAATACTTATACCTAAAATTACTGATGAAATCCTCATAATAATATTAATAATTGATATGCTATAATAGCTCTGTATCTTAAAACATTTGGATGAGATTGACACAAATGGCAGTGACTAGGGAATGCTCAGTGCTTCTAGAGCCCACTGGTTGTTAGCTAAATAGAAACATCACTTCTGTGTGTCCCAGTACTTCTAAGCAGCCAGATATAATGAATAAATCACTTTTCTACTGTATATTCAGCTATATTTGGATCACGTTTATTTGCAGAATTTATGGCTTCCATGCCCGTTTATGAACAATTAACAGAAGCTCTATGGTCTACAGACATTTTAATAACAAAAAGTTGCTTAGAAATAGAGCTGGTAAAATAATATCCACAGATGATCTATCTGCATTTTTTTCCCTCCTATCAGTGTTTGAATAAATTCTGGTTCTCGCAAACTTGCAAAGCAGTATTTTTAAATAATGGTACCCCATGGTTCTTCTAGTAATCTGAAAGTTGTAGGACTGATCTTGCAGGACTGGAAACTGATATTTGATCTGCACATAGTGTAAGGATAGGGCTTTTTTATGTACTGTTCATATTTTTACTGTTTATGTTTTTACTGTTCATTTCATTCAGGTTAATATATTGGGCCTTTGACCTTCTAGATTGTTGTATAATGGCTCAACACTTGCAAGGTTGTGGTACCTCCCTGAAACTGTCGGGTCAACAATTGTATTAAGTTTAGAAATTGCTGTTTTATTCCTTGTGCTTTATATATAACCATACCACAGAAATGAAGAGCACAGCTAAGGCCATTTTACTTCCTTGTTCTTACTGACCTCTTTGAAATACAGAGAGGGAAGAGATGGGATCAGACATATCCCTTTATATACTGCCAACAATACAGGTTGCTGGCAGCAGGCAGGAGTTGCACAGTGCACCTACCTTTTGTACACTGGTCATGTCTGAACAGAACTGATAAATTTTTTTGGTACTTTTCCAGCATAGCATCTTCAGAAACACAAAATTGATCAGTATAGCTCTGCATGGTGCACTGCTGTTGCTGTTTTGGTTGGAAGAAGAGAAGAGAGGAGGGAGCAATATGTTTCAGTTTTACTCACTGGGGAGATCAGGAGACTGCAAATTGCTAGGGAAGAAACAGAAGATGAAGAATTCACACTTTGGTGCTATCCCAAGCTTGACTGTGTTCTCTGCTGGTTTTTATTTCTGCAAATGCTCCTAATCTGTGCTTTATGTTTCCTATCTGACTTTCTTTTGACACTACGACCTGCACAAATCATGACATTTAAAGTAAAAGGAAAAGCTGGAATGTGTTTTAATGCTGTCCAAGTCCTGGTGAAAGATGGAGTAACTGCTTGTTTTCAGATTTTCTTTCACAAAAATGGAAGTCAGAGACGGGGAAATGATATTCCTCATTCCTCTCTTCACAGAGTGTATAGATTATTTTTCTCTTTTAATTCCAGCTTTATTTGTAAAGTGCATGCTCACTTCACATTTCATTGAGTAGAAAGTGTTAAAAGAATGTACAGACTAATGAAACCAAGGAATTTTTTCTATGTGCTTAATAGATCAGGTCCTGATGCAGGCACTGGCACTCTGAAGGCACTATGCCAATTAAGTAGTGATATTTAAATTGCTGTTATATCACAACAACTTAGTTACAAGGAAAAAATTTTTTTCCTTTAAGAAGATCCTTGTTAACGATCTTCTGCTCAGGCTAATAATAGACAATAAAGAATGTGTAAGGCAATGGGAACCCCACTGTGTCCCAGACAAATGAGTATTTCCACGAACAGGGAAAATACCCTGTTTCTGTTCTTCTGTTCTCTGTTTCTTTTCACTTCATTCTTGGTTGTTTGGGTTGTTTGTCTTGTTTCTTGGGTTTTTTTAAATTGACAATATTATCACTCTTTTCAGATATGTACAGGGTGGTATCCTGTAAATCCTCTCATAAATGATACAGAACTCACAGTGAAAAAAAGTTGGAGAGAAGACTGTGGAGAGACAAGAATAAAGTTGCTGAAAAACAGTTATATTAACCTGTAGCAGGATTTTCAGCTAAGTCAATGGTATGTCACAAGTAACAGCATTTAAGGGGGCTGGCAAATCCAGCAGTATGAGAATAGATATTTTATCACTGTCTATTTACTATTTCCCCCAGGAATGTTTACAGACAAATACAGATGAAGGCAATCATAGTGAGTAAGATATGTCAATTTTTTTTGTGTGCTATAAAGTTTTTTATGGATGGTTCGAGGCATGCTTCACCATCTCTGTAAGAATGGTTATCAGGTCCTCACCACCCTTTTTGTCACGGCAAAGAATATGGCTCTAAATTATGTATTTTGGCTCACAGCCTAAATTCATCACAAGCTCCTCAAATCACCATTTGCTCCACATGCACAAAAGCACATCCTCCCTTTTCAGTGGATGAACTCCAGTGACAGATTTGTTTAGAAGATATATCTGCTGGTAAAGCCTTCATGTGTATTTTGTTACAGAATCAGAAAAAGCCCTTTTGGAAAAGACCTTTAAAGGTGCTGTCGTTCATCTCTTTCTACATGACAGCTCCAAGGCAGGATTCTGCAATGTCACTGATAGAGATTGCAGATCCTCCATACCACCTAGTCATGTGCTTTAGTATCTCTTATCACTACATGTTTCTCTGATGCCAAGCTTCAATCTATTGCAGTCCAAGCCCATTACTTCATGTCTCTGTAACAGAGGAGAGATGTCTCTGTTTTTTTCTTACAGCTTCTTTTTGTGTATTTTCCTTAAAAAATATATAACTCTCTTTTTGCTCCTGTAAACCAAACATTTCTCCTCCCTCCCTCCCTTCCTTCCTCCCTTCCTTCCCTCATTGCCTCGTTCCTTCCTTCCCTCCCTCCCTCCTTCCCGCCTGCCTTCCCGCCTTCCTGCCTTCCTTCCTTCCCTCCCTCCCTTGTTCCCTCCTGCCTTCCTGCCTTCCAGCGTTCCTTCCCTCCTTCCCTCCCTCTCTCCCGCCTTCCTGCCTTCCTTCCCGCCTGCCTTCCCGCCTTCCCGCCTTCCTTCCCACCTGCCTTCCCGCCTGCCTTCCTCCTTTCCTCTCCTACCTCAAGTTTTCAAGAACTGCCATTAGTTTTCTCTGGATCCTCTCCATTTGATAAATATGTTCTGTGGACTCTGCTCTTGTTGAGTCCCTGCCATTTCTTAGTAGAGTGGAAAGAATGCTTTACACATCTTACTACCAATATTCCTCCTCTTTCCATACATCTTTCTTTGATATTTCTCCCTTTTTTTGAAAGAGCACATCATTGTTAACCTGCTGTTCAATTTGCAATTTACTTCCGTGTCTTCTTCAGCAGATCAGTTTCATCAGATCTTCCCTATCTGGCAGCTGCAAGATTGATTACTCTTGTCCAGGTATAAAATTCACGTTAGTTTTAGTCCATCAGATCTGTTCTCCAATTTTTCATAATTTTGATTTCTAATCCTGTGTTGTTCAATGTGTGTGCAGTCTTCTGAGATCTGTGAATTGAATAAACACATTTTTAATAAAAAAAATTGAATAACATCATACATACACCTGCAGAATATTCAATTCTTCCTTCACATTTTATAGTGCACCAGTGATAACCACGTATCTCCAGTCTGTCTGAATGTTTTACTTGGTCCTGCTGTAGTTTCATAACAACTATGATTTCCTTATTTGTTCCTAGAAAGATCTCATGTCAAGAGCGGTTCCTACAAAGGTCTCATGTTCTTGAAGTGTTGTGGTTTAAGAACAGATGGAAATTAAATGCCATGCAGTTGCTTGCTTAGCGCTCTTCCTCTCTCCCACCTCACATGGGGATGGGGAGGAGAATCAAAAGTTAAACTTATAGGTTGGGATGAGAACGGTTTGATTATCAAAACCAAAGTAAAATACAGTAATAATGGTAAATTATAATAAAGATGATAATAAAAATGGAAAGACAAAAAACAAGCGAGTGATGCACAATACAACTGCTCATCACCTACTGACTGATGCCAGACTCCCCTTCCCAAACCCAGATTGGCCACATTTCTGGACAATTCCCTTTAGTTTATATACTGGGCATGACACTCTGTGAGGTGGGATATCCCTTTGGGCAGTTCGACTCACCTGTCCCAGATATGGTTCCTTACAGTTTTTTTTGCACACCTCCTCACTGGCAGAGCATGAGACAATAAAGCTTCCATTGAGTCCTTGACTTAGAATAAACACAACAGCAAAAAATTAACCATCAGTGTGTCAACACCATTCTCATTCTGAATTCAAAACAAAGCTCTGTAACAGCTACTGAGAAGAAATTAACTCCACTGTAGCTGAAACCAGGACACAAAGGTAATAACAGACACCTATATTTCCTTGTCTATCTGTGAGGCATACTCCTCTACAGTAATAGAAAAGAAAATCTGTTTTCAACAAGTGCACACTGGATGTTACTCACACCTTTGTTTCCCTCTAGCTGCTTTATTAGAAGTTAAGTTCATGTTTGATTATTTTTTCCAAAAATTTTTCAAGAATGCAAGTAAAACTGAAATTCCTTGGCTTCTCTTTTCCTCTTACACCTATCAGTAATGATAAATGTTTCATCTGCCCTTTTTCATTCTTTTGAAATCTTGTCTTCCATGGGTTCTTAAAAATTACTGAATCACTAAATAATCTGAAAAAATTTTTTTCATTTGGACCAGAAAATTTGTAAACTTAATTTATTTAAACCTTGTCCAATATATTCTTAGTCTGTGTTGCTCCTTTATGCTTTGTCACTGGTATTGATGCTGACAGGAAAATTATGATAGCTAAACTGTAAAATGAAACTACGCTTCAAAAGACACTAATAATGACTTTAATGAATTTATAAGAAAAATTCATCAAGTGAAAAACCAGCTATGGTGATCTGCTGGCAATACTCACAAAGTCTTCCAACTTGTTTATTTCTTCACTAAAACCTCTCAGTATATTTAGGTCTTGGCTTAATGAGTAACATATCCTCTCATTAAGAATTCACAGAATCATAGAATTATTAAGGTTGAAAAAGACCTTTAAGATCATCAAGTCTAACCATTAATCCAGCATGTTATCACAAAACCCCATCCCCAAAATGTGTGCACTATCCTTTAATCTTCTTGCAGTGATTTTTCTTATATAACTGATCCTCTGATTGTGATTTGAAATCAGTAAAGATATATGGTACCTTTAATAAGAATAAAAGAAAATAGTGTGGCTCTAATGTTTAATACCTGGACACTTTTCATAGGTAATTCAATCCAAAAAGAGTGGCATCTCAAAGCCTTTCAGTTAATTTTGACAACTTTTAGAGCCAGAGTTTTTACAGAGATTATTAAGTATACTGTAAATTTCTAGTCTTGAATGTAATAGGATCATTTATCTGAAGCTCACAGATGGAACAGTGTGCTTGTAAAACAACGTACTTGCAATTTTTTTTTGGTGTCTGGATTCCTACAGTTGGGTAGCTTATTTATTTCGGGGGCCTAAAGCCAAATTATTATCAGCAGCGAATAATTTTAAGCTGGAATGATAACTCCATAGAATGTAATAAACAGATGCAAAAGCCACAGCACATTTTTTTACCAGAATTTGGAAAGTTTACATTTTCTTCTCATTTTTGATTGCCTGTCCCCTTTAATTTATTCACTTTGAGAACCAGAGCAGAATCTATGTGTGGTAAGGAGACACAGAATATTTTCAATGCAGTGCTTTGTCAGAACTAATGCAAGCTCTAATGCATGGTCTTCATGTTATGCCTAAGAATAATTATGCTTAGTTATACAGAACTTCTTCTCTAAACTATTCCTTCAGCAAATTTTCTCACTTGTGGACATAGGTTTTTTTGAGTTTTTTTTTGTTTGTTTTATAAATATCTGCTCTTGTGACACCCCACCTGGAACCCTGCACCCAGCTCTGGGTGGGGCCCACAACAAAAGAAAGATGTGGACCTGTTGGAGCAAATCAGGAGAAGAGCCCCTAAATTGATCCCAGGGCTGGAGCACCTCACCTATGGAGACAGGCTGAGAGAGTTGGGGCTGCTCAGCCTAGAGAAAATGAGACTCCAAGGAAGGCCCTCCAGTTCCTAGAGAGGCCTTGAAAGAAGGCTGGGGAGGGAGGGTGTGTAGAGATAGGACAAGGGGAAATGGCTTTAAGCTGAAGAAGGGCAGATTTAGACTAGCTATTAGGAAAAAATTATTTCCTGTGAGAGTGGTAAGGCACTGCAACAGACTGCCAAGAGAGGTTGTGGACTCTCTTTCCTGGAGTTGTTCAAGACCAAGCTGGATGGTGCTCTGAGTAACCTGGTCTAGTGGTGTTTCTATATAAAGCAATTCATCCTTTTCACCAGCTGAAAATAAAATGATTCTGTATTAGGTGCAAAAGGGCAATGGGGCTTCTCTGTACAAGAGAATGTATTAAATTTTACCTTGTGCTGTGATGAAGGCTGTGTAAATAGGTCTTTTTTTCTTCCCAGAAGAAATTGTTTAGTAGAACAAACTATATCTGTATGAGACTGTAAACCTACATACAAACCCAGACCCTTTCCCCCTGGATCACTGATGTTCAGTTTCTGCTGGACAAAAAGCAGATTGATTTGTCTCACTCATTCTTCAAGGACAGAGAGCAGAGGGTCTGCCAGCAAAGCCACTCCAGACTCGGTACCAGTGAGCCACAGGAACCCCCAACACTTTTCCAGTGCAGAAGTGAGGAGTGTCCCCTCTTCACTTTCCTTGTGTAACAGATGACTGTGTGTGCAAACTGTTCTTATCCCAGGCCATTACCTTTACCTTTTGTGCCTCCAAATCTCCTCTCCATCCTGATGGGGGGGGGGTAGAGCGGAGGTGTTTTGGAGTGTTTCGGTGTGTACACTGAATTGGGGAAAATCTTTCCTAAACCATGAGAGTTGGATTCCATGATTCTTAAGGGTCACTTCCACCTCCAGGTATTCTACAATTATATGATAAAAAAATCCTGGTGTATGTTTATTAAGGAAGCCCCCCAATTATTGTAAGGAAACCTTGGTTTTCCTGGCAGAGGAATATGTTCTTGTGTTGGGAGAAAACAAATAAATATGACTTTTGTTTTCTTACTTCATGGAAAATGTTTGCTAACTTGCCCTGGAATTAAAATACAAAAAGAAAATAATTCCTTTGGCAGGTCATAAGCCTTTATGATAGCCCAAATTCAATAAGTGCCAGCAGCTGATATGTGCATCCATATCAATCTCTATCTCTATATCTATATCAATCTATATATCTGTAACTTCAATGCAAGTGTTTCTTATAGCAAAATAGTATTTTAAGAATTTGCATTATTAACTTTGACTTTGTAACTTAGCAAAGTAATATTTCTTCTGTTACAGAATCACAGAAATTGAGAAATTAATTCCTTTCCCTCCTGTCTCATTCCCTCTAAGTAAGAAACAAGAAGTAAAAGGTACCTGGAGTCTGGGCAAGGGGTAAAGATAAGCAGATATTTTAATAACCCTGAAAAGGATAATATAACCCTTTAAATGGTTAAATATGAGCAGGAAGAAGGATGAAAAGGACAAAAGGTAGTTGCTTAGTAGAAAAGGCACTTTCCTTTTCTATAATTTTTCTTAAAAATTCTTTTAGTTTTTGTCTATTCTCCTCCTAAAGCTTTCCTGAGAACTAGCAAAATTCTTTGTAAATCAGTACAAGTTTTATCCATAAGGCAACACAGTACAGCTCTAACAAAGAGCCAGACTCCTCACTCTTAATTGCACTAGTAAGTGCAAAACATAATTGCCAGGTAGAGTTGTTCAATTTCCTGTGGAAATTGTGGATTGAATTGGGCAAATTCTGCCTAGTGGATTTTCATTTTCATGGGAGATTCATTCTTATATACAAATTCACTTTTAATTATAACATTTTATTTTTGTGCCTAATCAGAGGTCACGCATTTCACTGAAATAGTAATTTTTTTATCTAGGCACAAGCAATACAGCAGTTTGTACTGTAATTTTCTTATATTAGTCTCTTTTCTACAAAATGTCTGTGATTTCTTACTATTTCTTTGTTTTGTCTTGTTCATACTGCTATTTGCTCAGTTTTCACTGAATTCTGCAAGCAATTTATTTTCATGGTACCTACATGGCAAATTCTATGAGAAAAGGGAATGACATACCATCTTAAATGTTAATGATAAGGATTATTTTGCGTCTCTTTCGAAGATCTTTTTGAAATCACAGGGCTATAAAACGAAAATGATCTACAGAGGTTTTATTAATATTCAATAATTTCTTGATAGCATGGCTACACATGGTGATACATGGATGTGTATCACCTACACAGGATTTTAAGTTGTCTGTCTATGCAAAGCCATTTGCTTTTCCTTACCTCTCTTTCAATGTCATTTCTGGCCAAGATCTATTAGAATCTCCTGATCATTATTCTTTTTTTGTTTGTGGTTTTTTGGGGTTTGTTGAATAGGGCTTATGACCTGTTTCCTTCAATAAATTGGCTAGAAGATACGTGCCTAGGCCACAAAAATTGGGGTCCCCTTTTTCCAGTGAACTGGCCCTTTGACAGCAGCATGGCTGAAAGGCAAATGGTCTGGGACTACACTGTCACTTCTTGGCACAATGATGTCTAAGTCACCAGATGATGCATGTTAGTTTTATAATTTAAGGGATGCAGCTACCACCCCGGACTTTGTTATACTTATTACAAGAGCAGAGGGTTTAATTTCAACTCGCCTTGGTCATATTAAAGTTGGGTAAGTATATTCCCAATGGCATCATCAAAATCTTTTAGCAATGACATAGAATTCATTTTTAGAGTAGCTTGAATTAATGAGATTTGTTACTGCAAAAATTTTATCTTGGGGTATAATCAATTGAGTTATTTTTATTCTAGCAAAAATCAATAAAAACATTATTAATTTTCACATGAATCTGTCTTAAATCTGCTCTTTTGCAGCCTAGCATTGCAAAATGCTATTGAATCTTCCTATGAAGAAATTTGCAAAAGAACAAAAAATGTAACTTTACATTATTGTTTTCACTTGATTAGGAAGGACTTCTGCATTCTAAAGCAGATGCTTGTAATGGAAAAAGGGGAATGGGCTAAATACACACAGTAAATGTTAGTGTACAAGTCACCTTAAACCATTGCTCTCTATGGTCTGCAGGGACAGTCAAAGCAAGCACACAAAGAAAATATGACATAGCTGCCTTGCTATGCTTTCTGCAATGAAATTTAGCAATACTGCAAAATCAGGCAATGTCCTTTCTAGCAGTGTTACAAAAAGAGAAGCAGAGATCGAGAATTCAAATGGCAAACAGCCAGTCTTCCAACTTCTGAATAATATGTTGCTTATTTACGTAAGATATTGTTGTAGTGTTCACCCTTCTGAGTCTATAACTGTATCTGGGGAAACAGATTATTCTTCCTCTGCTTACCACAGGGCTATGACATATTTTCCCACAGCATATAGTGTTATGGGCCCAAGATATTGGGCCCAAAGAACAGGTCTTGTGTGAAATTCAAGTTTTGAGAGGATGTGTACAAAAGAGGAGGTTTTTGGCATGACAAATATTTCTGCAGGTATTCCCCTGTAGAATCTTTCTTCAGTGAAGTGTAATAACAGTGTTTACTCCTCATGACTTTGAGTAAACACAAATTTTCTTTTTCCCTACAATGAAAGCAACAGTTTGCTTTTACTTTTTGTCCTGGTGCCAGTTTTTACTGGGCTGCTGGTTTAGGGGTTGAATGCCCAGTCTGTATCAATTGTTTCCATTGAATATTAAGCAGATTTAAAAAGAAAAACCCTCTGCACATCTCTTTTCTCATAAATTGATAGAAAAGGCACATGTGTCCATATAATTGGGACTTGTTATTAAACATTAGAAAAGTTCTCACATTTAATACTGGAGAAATACTTTTAAAACTCTCTGTAATGGGTTTTTTGAATACCAGAGATTAGCTGACACTAGTACTAGCTTCTTGTAGATAGCTGTACTATATCAGCATTTATTACTTACCTATATTTGCTGATGTTCCCCGGGAAACTGCAAAATAGTGGTTTTCAGCATGTATCAGTTTCAGTAACTAGAGTGCACAAAGTTCTCTGTGCGTATATGGGCATATATATATATATATATATATTTCAGTCTGTATGTATGTCTGCATGCATACATACAGATACAAGTGAAGTCCATACATTTTTCATCTTATTGATGGCTGCTGGTATCTCCAAGTGTCCTGATTTTTGCACACAGGTTTTCAGACCACTCAGTATCTGAAGAGTTGATTGTACAGGGTAAGTCAGATTAGGTGAAAAATTCTATGGTTAAACTTGGGAATTTTGGAAACAAGCATTCAGAAAATACATAAATACCAATTTGTTGCATTGTACCCCCTCCCCTATACTTGCTTTAGTCCTTTTCTCCTGTATTTGGTCTCACCCTACCCAAGTATGTCAATCAGTTTGTTAAT
>VZTE01001125.1:231528-278670 GCA_013397775.1 Eulacestoma nigropectus
CCATCCCCCCACTCCCCCCAAATATTGGGGTCTTCGGTCCCTGGAGCTCCTGAGCATTAAGACTGTCTTGGATACTGCACCGGAGTCCCCTCCTTCCTTCCTACCGCCGCTCACACATGCAGATCACCCTGCATATCGTGAGCCTCGCCCCGCATGCCGGGACTTGCTCTCGCTGAGGTAAAGGGACGGCCACAGACTCGATGCTGTGAGCCCCCGGGCAGCTCCGACAGCGTCACCAATTTATTTTTTTCTTTTACCATTTATACATAAAGGTATCCTGCTTTTGAAGACAGTACAATTTTATTTTATATTTCTTCAAGCTTGCTTATCTGATTGACACAACTTCAGAGACATCTGATCAAGGCAGTCTCTGTGTGATACTGCATCAGACACTGCTTTCAAACAGTAGCTGCCTATTGTTCAATCTGAGTGAAAAGTAAAAATGCCAGCATGAAACAGAGAACATTCTTTGCTCAGTGCTGCAGAATTAGAATCGTAGAATCGTTAAGGCTGGAAAAGACCTCTGAGATGATTCAGTTCAACCACTAATGTAGCACCACCGTGTTCACAGCTAAACCATCCTTTCTGGTAATAGCACTCTGCTGAGTGGATACCAGAGTTGAGTTCCGTCCAAAGAGGGGGTGACCACTGACTTCCATATACCTTTCCTAAGATTTCACCCCCCACTAAGTACGCACAGACTAGAAGAAACCAGAGACTGTAAACCAAATTTTAGCACGAGTCTCCTTTTTTACTATTCCACAGCTCTTTGTATTGTTGCCACTCTGATTCCCATTGTAGATACCTCCTTTTTTTTAATAATTGATGCTACCACAAGAAAGGCTGTTGGTCAGCAGGGTATTTACAGGGAAAGCTTGTAAGTCGTCAGTACTTTTCTTTCTCCTTAATACTCCAAGCAGAGTGAACTGTGTCAATAAAATCTAGCTGAAGTACAGTGAATTGTTCTCTTTTTTCTGCAGCAGTCAAAACACTGTCAATACTGATGTGAGATGACATCAAAATACGTTGGAAAGCCTTGTGAATACCAATCTTGTCAGAAACTCTTTAAAAAGAAGTTTCTATCAAAAATCCAATTTGAACTCTTCCTTTTGCTTTGAATTATACAGAAGACATCTTTGAAGAACATGACCTGCTTTACATCATTCAAAGGCATAATAAAAGAGAAAATTTTTCTTTTCGTCTGACCCTCTGGGAGATGTTGTACATCTTCAGCGCTGGTGACCTGGTACTGATACAGGAGATGACACATAAATGGAGTGACATCATTCACAACTGGTGATTAAATAATTCCTAGGGACTCACAGAATAGTTCTGCAGAAAATGAAAATGGAGACTAGGCGATAATTGGAGCCTTCATGCTCCCCTATTCTGAGTTCATTTTTTCCCTGAACATGATATTCTTGCATCTAGTCTTTTTACAGTAGATTAATTAACTGTGCTGGTTTCTGTTAGTATGCATGATTTAAATGATTAATTTATGCATAAACAAGTGAAATCATGCTATTTGTCAGAAGAATATGTATTGCATCTTACTCTTTAAGAGACCTTTCACTCTAGGACACATTATATTGACACTTTGAGGACATTAACCTAGTACACCCCTGTGCTGTATTTTTATGATAACCTGGTTTTCATAACCAGGTAACCTGGGAGCAGAAGAGAGCAAGGACAATGACAAATACGGATAGCAGATGTCCTGACTCTTGGCCACTGTTTCTGGCCATGAGATCCAGACACTTAATGGTTTTCTCTGAACAGCAAATCTCTTGTCATATCAGTGACCTGAAAACAGCATTAGATGCAGAGTCCCTGAGAGAAAATGTTATGCCTTACAGCTTAATAGGAAAATAGATATCCTAATAAAAAGAAAATAGTTGCAGCATCTTTGCTGTGGTTAACAATTCTGCATTTTGAACTTTACAAAAAGACTGGCATTGGTTTTTGGTTTATTGTTAACTGCAGGTAGTTGTGATGTGCAATGGAAATGTGCAGTAACAAAGAAAGTGGCAGATTGTTATTTTCCTATTAATTAAGGTTTCTCTATATTTAAAATTGCTTATTTGAGGTATGATAAACTTCCACCTGAACATGAGAGGAAATTTAATCCCTCCACAGTGATCTTTGGTATACCAAACTTGGGCTTCCAGTATAAAGCATAATAAATTCCAGTTGCTTTGAGTACTACCTGTTTACATTAATGTATTCTATGTTGTATTTTAAGTCATGGATTTCCTGTCAGCAGTTCTTTGTATTTGTGGTGTATAATAGGTTGAGCTGTAAGTAGAATGCTGTGCCTGGTGCTGTCTGTGCTGACTCGCTGAATATTTTTAGATCACACACGCATGTAAAAAATACGCTTTTTCTTCTAATTGCAGCTCAGTATTGCAGTTTTGAAGAATAACTGCATTGCTTAGGGAGTTAGTCACAATAATATCAAGAAATAAAATGAATACCCATCTATATGGTTTGAGATACTCCATGAAGGAAAGAGGGGTGCATGAGATTTATTTACCTATTAAAGAAATGTGTCACATAAATAAATACGACAGCATAACCTTTCTGTCACTCATCTCTGGTCTCAGATCTGCTTTTGAAGGAGGATGGAGAGGCAGAGCATAAAGCAGAAAGACTTTTGTATTTCTGTGAAAATGAGGAATGGCAGAGTGATTGTTTCCATGACCACTGCCCACCTCTGTGCGGTCATTCTGCCAGAAGAATGATTTTCTGCATGAAAAGAAATCCTTCGGGATGCCCTTCCCTAGGCTTCATCTTGTGCCTCTGTGAACACTAATTCATTATGCTGTTCTGTTAACAGTTTCTGAATTTTTGGCTGCTTTGGTGGGCACATACCATTGCCTTTCTCATTTAGTCAACAAAAGATACGGGATACCTTATACCTTCATCGCGTAGATCTATCTTCACACACAACTATTACAGATCAAGGTATCTTTTCTAGTTATAAGGCACTTTTAATATACATGGAATTGGAGAAACTCTGAACTCTAGAAGGTGCTATAAATCATTCATTATGGGGTTTGAATGCATATGGAAATACCTGAGATTCAAACTCAAATTTTGCATATATATTTTCAAGGTAAATAGCATTTGATTTGTTTTTTCTAGTTAATTGTAATTGATTTTATTATCTTTTATTCTACTTCTATACTTACATTTATTTAGTTCTGCTTTTTGGAAAACAAAGCATTACCTTTAGCCTAACAATGACACTGACATTTTGGGAGCGTTTAGGCAACAATCAAATTTTTGGGGGGGAAAACTGTACTGTTCTCAGTAGAGTCAATAGAGTCTGCCTGTCAAGCAAGGTCATCAAGCACAAGAGGGGTTTATAATCCAAAATTTGTCCCTCAGCGCTTCTCTTCTACAGAGTGTCTAACATGGAAGCTGAACTTCAGGCTTTTACCTGCAAAGAACTGAAGCATGTAGATATCCGAAAGCTTGTGAATATGTCTGTTTGGTTCAGTGGGGCCATTCAGATGCTCACTACTGAGTGTCTGACCAAGTGCGCCTGGAAACAGAATCTTAGACTGAGTCAGGGTACATATCCTGGTACTTCTCTAACTCAAGCAGAGATTTAAACAGAAATAGGCTTACCGTATATTTATTTTCTTCTTTCAATGGCTAGAAAATTTATGATTTAATTTTCCATTGAAAAACAAATATTTAATTTTTTGGGAAGTAACATTACAGAAGCTCAAAAATCCTCTTGGTTCCTCCTTTTTTTTTTTTTTTTCTCCTTAGGAGTGTGAAATGAGCTGTTGGCATTAATTATTATTATTATTATTTTTTTAATTAACTGTTTTTCCACCTCCTTACTATTGGGTAACAGTGTTCCTTGTGGTTCTGTGAGATCACAGCTCTATTTTATGTATCAGGCACCAGGGAGTAAAATTAGAAGCATTCTGTGCTTCTGAGATAGAATGGTTTTAATTAAGAAATCTTTTAGAGATAATGGTAAAGATGACATTACCTTTCTATCCAGCAGAATGCACACAGGCCTCTCAGTGCCTTTTACAAAATTATCCCTGTGCAATCCATGCTGCTAAGTCAAAGCTCTATAGTCTTTACAGATTCAAATCTGGGTCACTGTAGTGCATAGCCAGCATTAACTTTTAAATTAAATAATTCCTGAGCATGACAAATTTCTATTTTTAATTTCTTTCACAACTTGTTGTGGCTATGCATTATAATGTGCTAAACCTAAAAGAAGGCAAAATCTACAATGGTAAGGGAAACAAAGCATTATATTACACCAGAAAAGTTGCCTTTGGTGTATTTTGTAGCCCTTTACACTCTATGTGAATTATTTTGTACTGTTTGCTTGGGGTTTTTTTCATTTAACACCTAAGAAAACATGCAGACATAAAACAGTACAAGATTTTTGGAAATTAAATGAAACTGAAAAACGCCTAGATAGTGCCAGCTGTAATGACAGGTCACTTCATAAGGATAACACTTTGTTCTTTCTTGTACTTCTGCAAAATTTTAAAAGCTGTTTTACATCTGTTTTCAGGTAGTGTCAAGAAGTACAAGGAAATACAAAGGAAAATCCTGAAACTGCGGGTTCATACATTACCAAACACAGACCAGTGAATGTGTGAGGTTAAGGTACTGGATTTTCAGTCTTATGCAACAGGAAATGTCATAGTCAGCTGTTAAGTACAAATATTTCCACACAGAACTAATAATTTGTATGAAAAATACTGACAGTGTATCCATTAATGATACTCACAGTGAGCAGGCTTTATACATTATTGGTAAGAGTTTTTAGTAGGCAATGGAATTACCCCCAGGATGAATTTAGACCAATCTGTTTTTTCTGATGAATTACACATAATAATTTGTATTTCTTGGCAGACACTCATCTTTGCATGCAAACAGCTTCTTATAAATTCCTTTCCTTTGGGGAAGTAGCAGGGGAGATGATTTTTTTCATAGCTTATGTCAGCATCTGCGATAGGGCACTGTCCTTGTTTTGCATAGTATAAACAAAGTTCAAATTTTGTTGACTTCTTGATAACCTCGAATACTTACAGAGCTCTGCATTATTACTGCCTACCATTAAGCTTTCTAAAGTGCCTGGCTCAAATGGAAAAATTTTCCATAAACCCCCTCTCTTAATTTCTTTCTTTGAATGTCTGATTTTAAGTAATTTGTCTTTACAGATGAAAAACTCTCTAGTTCATTCAACATACGACTTTTTTCTCAAGCAAATGGTAGGATGATCTATATTCCTGATAGAGCCATAACAGACACAAGAAATTCAAGAACTAGCCACGGTGGACTTTATTCAAGTTTGCAGTTTCTCTGTGGTCCATTGTCCCGAGCTCAAGAATGTCAGATTCTTAGGTAAGACTGCAGTGTTTCCTTTCCAAAAACTCTTGTCTGAGTCGATGTGAAATGCATGAAGTGAGAAGCATTTGTGCCAACAGAACATGATCCAGAGTGTTAGATCTTTCTAGATGGATTGTGTCTAAAGTAAGCTAACTGGCCTAAAGAACTTGCACTGAGGATATGTGGATCATTCCCTCCATTTAGGAGCTAGGGAAGAGACCAGAAAATGAGCCAAATTTATCTATAGACTTAAGTCTATAACAGTATTGACACAGAGTATTATTGCCATAGTTGTGTTGAAAAATATAAACTGAATATAATTTAATATTTGCAATTTCTCTTAGGGCCAGTGGTATCAGGCTACATTATTCTGATATTCTATAAATGATAGTGACATGTTACAGGACAACCTGTCAGATTAAAAAAGATTAAAAAGATGATTATTTTTCTCTCTACAAGAATTTTTTTATAATGTGTGAAGTGATTCATTGATTTATTTTAGATCAGAGGTGGTCAAGGGAACCCTTTCTAGTCCATATCTTACAATATGTACAACATAGATAATACAATGAGAGCTTACATTACTTTGCTAGGAACCCTCTGAAGTACTTCAGTTATTGTGAGACTACACCAATTGTTGGCCCTTGTGTGGAAGCGAGCTACAGTCTCAGAGATGGAACAAAGCTATGATCAACAGTGACATTTCTTGTCTGCTGAATAGAAAGGACGTGTTTCAAAAAATGTATGACACAGTGTTCCTATAGTACGAAAATAGCAAACATCCACGATGAAAGCTATTTTTAAAAATGGCAGTGTGAGATAAATAAGATGATGATTCAACACTTAATCATTTAGTGCAATTTTCCCACTCACTTTGCTAAGTACTTTATTTATTTTGAACCTACTCAGCTTTGCCAGAAAGTTGTTTTTCTTAATTTGTCTGTCATCAGTTTTAAGTCATTGTAAATTGTCTTTAAATCCACTTTAAACAGAACCAACTATATTTTAAAGCATAAATATGGAATTGCTTATTGTATTCTGTGTACATGAAGTCATTGCAAATGAACCAAGAATCAGATGCTTTGGCTAGGAAATGAGTTGTGGGGGTTTTTCCCAGTCAGTCTGGCACTAATTTTTAGACATTATGCACATATAAATAATGCTATGCACTGACAGAATGTAGGTGCCACCAGAGATTAAAGAATTGAAAGTATTCTTGTAGTATTTTTCTTTTAAAACCTTGTGTCCCTTTGAAAATAGCTTCAAAAACATTTGAAAACACGTTTGGGGATGTGGTTTTGAGGCTCTTCACCTTGTTGTTATTGCAAATGTTGAAAAACCTTTTCTTGTGATTCTAAAACTAATTGGACTTGCTAGCACTGTCTGGTGGGAAAAAAGCAGCAGACTAGAAGAGGACAGAACAGGGTTATCAGAATTGCCCTCCTATCTATAAAATAAGTTTAGATAGTTTGGTTGCCAACCCAAATCCTTTGCTTGCAGATTTTATCTCACCTCTGTCAGCTAAGAAGGCCTTCACAAACAAAAGGGATACTTCATTTTCCATCAAAAATGCCTATTTCCTCTTCATATCAAAGCCTAAACAAAAGGTGAGATGAACTGATACAGTGCCAAAGTTTTTCTGATTAAATTTGTTTGTTTGCCATTAGTTTTTAAGATTTAAGAAATAACATCATTGTTTCATATTTCTCTGAAAAAGTACTGCCATAATGCAGACTTCACTGGTGCACAGCTCTACTTATACACTGGAAAGTAAGCCAAATACCTTGTTTCTAAGTCCTTAAATTAGAGGGAATGGTTTCAAGATTTTTATTCTTTGGCTTGTCAGAAAGTTAGACAAAATCACTACTAAAATAATGTTGGCATTGAACATATTGCCTGTTTTGGTTGTCCTATCATTTTCAAAAAAATAAAACAAACAGGACAAAGACAATCCACAAAACCAGAATAGGAATGAGATTTAAGAGATTTAGTATCAATGATTCATGCTACAAACTTTTAGTGTGATCTTTAGGAAAGCCTTGAAGTGCTCGTCCTTTATTTCCTTATTACTATGGTAGAAATGCCTAATAGGTGAGCCGTTCAGGAAGGCTAAATTTGCCAGATTTTTATAAACCACCTAAAAAGTGTTTCAATGCCATCAGCTGGAGGTTCTATAACAGAGATGCAGTGTAAGGGTATTTATTGACTTTTCATCAGCTAAACTCTTTCCCCTGCAATTAAGCAAAGAAGACTTGGAAAACACTTTCATTTAAAAAAAAATGAACTTGTTGCTGTTACACTACTTAATTTTGAAGTTAACTGTACCTTCTCAAATGTCAAATCTGGGTTAAAGTGAGAATTATTATTCATGACCAGTTACCTATAAGTAACTGACATGTAAGCAGCAACATTAAAGCAAGGCCAGATAATGAAAGCTAGCAACAGTTGATGGAACACTCCTAAATTTTTGGGGGGTGAACTTTCACATCTGGATTTTAATGTCTTTATTTTCAGCATTTCCTCAGTGTAGAAAATTACCCCACAAGGCAAATAATATCAGCAAATCACATTTCATACAAAATCTCAGTGTCTCAGGCTGCTTTCCCACATTTCATTCTTTCTGCAATGTAGCAAAAGCTGAATTAAGTGTCAGAGGTCTTGCATTCTGGTCATTCCCCTGCCACAGGTGAAACATTTTGCTAGTGTTCATTAGCCAATTCAGCCAGCTGTTACTGTTGAACTGACTATGAGGGTGAAGAAAGCAAGGCCCTTGGGAACTGTGTGGTGCAACAGCACAACTGGTTCAGAATTTATACTGTTGCGCTGACACTTATCCATACCTATTTGTCCATGAAAGGTTATGTAGGAAAGGCAATGCTGGAAATGACCAGAGGTGCTGAGGGAGGTCCAATCCCAGCTAGGTATGTGGGTAGCCATTACTGCCAGCTCAATCACCTAGTCAGAAAAATCCAATAGCATTTGTTAATGGATCCATTATGTAGGAGAAGAAAATCTGACCTTGGAGCACCTTAGAGGATATTTTATTCTCCCTGTGGCATATGCACATGCACATAGTAAGATATCTATGGTGAAAGAACATTTATGGCAGGTGTGTCACTGCAAAAGTCCCTCTCCAGAGTCACTAATGAAAATCTCAGCCTTGCTCTTCATTAGGGTTTTTACAGAGTGCTGAAAAGACAGGAGAAGAACAGAATTTGATTTGGGGTAATCACAGTGTAGTGGGGGGCTACATATTTACCTGGGAATGTTCCAGATGAAATGTTATCTTTTAAAGCCTGATTGGTCATTTACAAAGTCTGGCAGCTGATCACAGAGATCTCAGTGAAGGCAGAAGTAGTTTCCCAGCAGCATTTCTCCTGGGTACTGGGCACTTTCACCAGCAGCTGTTCATCTCTGAAACATTGTGAGCCTGGGACCATGCAAATGGGCCTATAGAGTGAATGAATGGATGACATATTGCGGGTCCACTGTGCTCATGACTTGCAGGTCTCTGACTCTGGAAGTTGTTGCACTGATTACATATCAGTGAGGACCCTCTGTATATCATGTGTTACAAAAAGCCTATTTGAACAAGTTATTTTAAAAGTTTTTAATATTGGAAAATTAGTTTCATGTATATATGTATACATGGACACTCATACCTATGTTTTTCTTTCCAAATGTCACAGCCACAGAAGTTAACATCATACTCAGTGAGTCGTGGTTGATTTATTTCATTTTTCTGGATAGAAATAGCAAGATGAATTTTTTTTTACTGTCTAGCTCGTTTAGAATTAGGATGGCATATTTATCTGAGGCTGTTCAGTGTTTGGATGCTAAAGAAAGCCCCAAGAGATGGGTTCACGGGTAGAGGGCAGGTAATGCAGTCCAAAGCACATGACAAATTAATTTTTCACAAGGTCGTTTATCACCTGATTGTGCATTTTTTCACACGGCTCTCACCCTTACAAAAGAGCTGTAAGTGTTTACATGTATAACGTAGTGGAAGTGTTCTGTCTGCATAAGAGGAATTCATTATATATCCACCTCAGATGTTTTCTTCCATTTCTCTAAGATTTTGCTTCAAAATAGAGTTTTAATTGTGTTGGCTGTAAGTGAATGTAAACTTAGTATGGAACTAACAAAGAGAAGAATCTTTATCTTTGAAGAATGAAACTAGTTGATTTTTTTTTTCCTTGTGCCATCTAGTATATGTCGCTGACCGCTTGACCGCCCGGAGGCCAAGCAGGCGACTTGCTGAAGGTGCCCCAGCAGCGAGACAGGCAGTTCGGCAGCCTGAGCGCAGCCTCCCAGTCTGCCTTGAGGCTCTGGTGGAGCTGGCAGCAGTCGGTGGAAAGTGTAGCGAGTCGGCAGAGGTAAAGGAGGAGAGAGGGACTCTTTGTTGCAGCAGTCCAAGCCTTTATTCCCCGCCTGGAAAGACAGGGCAACTAAGCAGCAAAAATGAAGGGCAACAAAACAGCCCAGAATGTCAGTTACAGGGGATTTTATACACTGAGGGAAAGGGGGCGGAACAAGGGGATAAACCAATGGAGAAATGACATACACTGACAGGTAACCAATTGCTAGGGGGTTAGGGGGGAACTTATTTAACGAGCCAATGGGGAAGAAAACACTGCAGAACTTTGTAGAATATATTTGCATAAACATGAGGGTAGGAGGGAACAGGGGCAGAATGGGGGAGGAGATTTCTCTGAGTGGCAGCCTTAGGGTGCGGTTTGATCTTCTGGACCGCCCTCCTCATCACTCTCCTGGGCAGGAAAGCCCACCCACTGGACGCCTTGATGAATCTGCATCCTGAAGGTGGACTGGGCTACCGCAACAAGTATCTATGGACACATTTAGATAGTTAAATTATTCACAGACAGTTGTTTGACAGTCCCAAGCTCCTTCTCTGAAGATCAGTGCTTTATGCTTTTGAAGATAAAGCCACAAAAAGCAAATGAAGACCCAAAAATCCAACAGCCCAATAAATGCTACAAAAAAAAGCAGAGACAAAAATGCACAGATATGTATTTCACCATTTCTTTCACAATCCAACGCTCAGTGTTAAGTATGAGGCATGACACAGGTACCTCTGTAAGCAAATATTCCATTGTTGTAGTTGATAGGAAGAGGAGAAACTCAGTTGTTACATAAAAAGTGAACAAAGCAAGCACTGTCTGTGACTGAGTGTATATACTATGGTTTCATCAGCTGATTGACTGTGATGGAGTAGTATTTGACGTGGCAAAGGAGACTGTTGGGGAAAACACTCTTCCAAAAATATTTTAAATTAAATAGAAATGACTGAGAATCAAGGAAAAGTGTTGTAAAATTCTTGGAACTGAAATGTGGTAATAACATTATGACCTCAAGCAGACAGGGTTGTATAGGATCTTAAAAGTTCCTAGCCTGAGGTGGAAACACTGTCCCATGTCCTTTTGCATGTCTGTGGGCTATTTTTTCCAAATACTTGCGAAAATGATAAATGTTCTCCTAATGTTTTCCTTCTCAAAGGTTATGCAACAGAAAGTCTAAATTATCAAGTGCAGAGATGTGTAGTTTTGACAACTGCTATTACTTATTTATAAAAATATATAACTTCAATATTTCCTAAAATGAAATGGCTAAGCTATTGACCCCATTAGTATCTGATTATGCTATAATAGTACTACTGTTATATTAATATTAATATTTATCTGACTGTTACAGTGGTATGTTCACCATATTTATTCTCATGAGAGGTATCCTAGAGGTCAGCTGCAGATGTGTTTTTGAAATTTGCTTCAAAAACTCAGTGCCTAAAGACTCTCAAGAAATAGTAATCTTTTATTTATTGTATATTTTTAGTTGAAAATGGCCATTAAAAACATCCTGAAATGACTGAAGAATGGGTGCGTGGGGATTTCACAAGTGGAATTATGTCTACGAGTGAAGGGTGGATGGAGCTACTCATTCTGAGATGATTTAATATGGTGCATGTGGGCCTAATAAACACATCTACACATTAAATGTACTATTATTAGCCAATAAATTTTAAATGAAAGTGAGATATGCAGCACAATGCTTTCCCTGTGTAGAAGTAATAGGAATTAGAAGTGAAATAAATAAATGTTTTTATGAGGGAAATGTAAGAGACTAGGGCAGCTGGAAATCACAAATTTACTTAGTGGTTCATGGAATCGAAAATACAGCTATGTCATTAGTCTTAAAAATAGCTAGAATTTCCCTTGCATATCTAAGTATCCTAGGAGAAATATCAACACTCCCATTTAATCATACAGTTTCTCTTTTACCCACATGTGTATCCCACTGAAAATTTTTAAATCATGTGCAAGTACAATTGAATGCTGGGCACGTATTGGTCTTTGCTAGATCCATGGAGTCACACTAAGTTCTTGGTTTCTCTAGCCCAAATATCGTAGTGCAAAATAGAAACTTCAAATAATTTAGGGCTTTTAAAAATCTGATAATTAAATTAAAAAATCTTTATATAAGAAGCCTCTTATAGGTGATGTGGATATTGTTCTTTGAATAATATGTCAAAATACACAGCAAATTAGACATAGGCACATTAACTATCTAGGTTAGGAGTTAATGTAGACTGAAAAAGAATAGCTAATTGTAAATTAAGCTGAAAAAAATGTTACTAAATATGTCAACTTAGAAGTTTAATGGAATGTTTTAGTTAAGTGGTTTGAAATTACTGAAGAAAATTAATGTCTCACGTGTAACTATAAACTTTTAGGAAATGTAAATTTTTTTACATCTAGTTGTACATGTCTTAGAAAGGATGTCTGTAGCTCATCATTCCTCCCAAAGTCTTAACTACTGTTCAAAACCACATTGTAATCCCTGCATGACTTTTATTCTGAATATAATCAGACATCATCTCCTGCTATTGACAGCGAACTAGGGAAATAACACTAAGCTCCTTGCAAATGCACCTGAGATCCTGACAGATATGGGTAGAATATGAGCTGCAGATTGATTCCTGAATGTAGAAATACAGCTGCAAAGACCAAGAGCGGGCAATAGCTCTTTGGTTCCTGCAGGCAGCTTTTGTTTTTTTCAAACCTAGAAAAGAAAAGATGTTGCAATCTTTTGTGCTGTTACTGCAATCCAGCAGGGCATTCTCCACATCTCTGCAGTTCATGGCACTTTTTACGTTAAAATAGACACCATATTACCATTTGAAGAAAAATAAAATTAAAAGGGAACAGATGCAGGGCTGCCACAGTCTCCAGGCTCAGATTTGTAGAAATGAAACTTGTGCAATTAACACACCAGTTACTGATTCTTTTCCTTTTCTAAATGACTTAAGCGGGTCATTCACTGAGCAAGGGTTTCTCTACTAATCTCATGAAAGTGGAACCCCCTGCCCTAAATCTAATGCAGCTAAGTAGAACCAGTAATATGTAACTATCTAATGTGCACCTGAGAACTGCTCCTCTGCAAGGACTTTAACTACATTGGATAGGGCACATAAAAACCCTTCTATCTTCATTAGTTGGCTCTGCATGGGGCATTTTACACCTTACGTGGAGACAATTTTTCCTCATGAGAACGCTGATTAAATTACAGCTCATTAACAAGAATACCTTTGTTACTGAAACTTTCTCTTAACCATAGGTAAGGCTCACTGTGACCTACTTCTATTGCTTTTAGAATTCTTAGACTTCTCATTTTTATTTGAGTACCTACCTTACACTTACATATGACTGGCTGCAGGATAAGACAGTCTCACAGTCTAATTTTAGATTGAAAGATGTAGGTTTTCTTCTGTGAGAAATAAATTCAAAAATAACTTTTTAGATCATAAGATGCTGGCAAGTTTATGGAAATAGCTCACATTTCCATTCTAGCAGTTGAGAAAAGTGAAAAGTAATCTTGAGCATTTATAACTGTGTTCTGATTCTTTGTATTCAGATGAATACTTATTTTTTCTGTCTCTGGCCCCAAAAGAGTTCTTTCTCAGGAAGTTTTTCCATTGCTTGTATTGCCAAAAGCAGTATTTCCTTCTGGAAGATTCTGTAGAATTGAATGAAAATTAAAAAGAAAGGTTTTAGAGAAGTATAATGAGTTTTAAAGCAATTTCTGGGAAATTCTAAATATTTTTATACAGAATTATTCATCATTTAATTTTTTGCTTGCCTGTAATATCCTGTAGTATGAATACAATTTTCTACCATGGATTGGCCAGAAAATTCTGAAGAGACAGCAGTATATATGAATTGCTATTGGGTTTTTTTTATCTCTCTCTTATGGAGAAATGAACTTTAAGTAAGTTATTGACATGTATTATTTACAGATTCCTAAAGTATTGCATCACCACTCCACTCTGGATTTCTGGAGATTTCTAAACAAATGGTACCTTTTCTCTAGTAGAGAAGGATTCTATTGAGTGACTAGACAACAGTATTGCTATGTCTACAGGCACCTGTGCAATGGAAGGTGTGATCCAAATACAAGACGTCTTTCTGACATGTTTCTTTGGTGCTCCTTGAGTTATTCTACAGGCAAACTTGAAATGGCACTTTTTACCTGACCGACACGAACTGAGCTGCCACCAGAGCAATGAGGCATATTCAATAATCCAGAGATCTATATTTAAATTGATTGTCTTACTTTGAGGCTTTTTCTTCCTTCAGATTTCCCAATTTGGATTTCAACTTGGTGCTTGCATGTAACCAGCTGAATACAGGATGCGTAAATTACACATGAACCTAGACATGTGCTTCAGCATGATGGAGGCAATAACTCAGGTCAAGGTCCTGAACTGGTCCTGGTACAAGGTACTGGTCAAGCTTTAGTATTACCACAAACTTTGTCCTAATATGCAAAAACTAATTAGAAGTGCCATTCTTTTACAAACTTTTTTATGAAACTAAGATTGAATCTATAATTGTACTTCCTAACTGTGGAAATGTTACCAGAGAAAACTGTTTGCTGGGTAATATTCCTAAATGACACATCAACTGTCAAGTCCCATAAAAGAAAGCGAGATTATACATGTGCTCAAATCTAGTAGTACCTGCTGAATTATGGCTTGCTGAATTGGTGCCTTGACTATCATGTTGTTTCACAAAAATATATAATTCATGGCCTTTTCAGAGATCATAAAACAGAGCTTTTTTTAGGTAACAGGTGTCAGGACTACAGAGTAATTCTTTTGAACATTAAGGAATGAAATAAAATGGTCTACCTAGTGAGAAGGTGGTGATTCCTATGAATTCAAATGTAACTATTATAAAGGAAAGTGTGATTCTTAATGTCAGGATTTAAATATCTTAATGACATTGAAAACAAATGATTTAATTTTATTTGTTTTCTTGTATGGCCTACTTAGGAGGAGCTGTTTTGTTTAGTTTTTTACCTCCACAAGCTGGATTTTTCAAGTCCCCTACACCTTCAAGTAACACCAAGTCCAGAAAATATCTCATTCCAGTTGCCTTTTCTTAACACAAACAAGATTATGCTTCATCACAGCAGTAACAGACATTATGAAGTCCAATTTATAGAGGACTGCAGGAGGGAATAAAATAAACAATTCTTTTATGTCTCTAAATCTCATTACTGTTTCCATTAGCCTTCAGTTGTGTCATGTCCATGGTTGCTTTAATCACAAACTGCTTTTTTAGAAATTTATTATCACCAAATTGTCCACTGAGAATATGTCTTCCTTCAGATATTGATGATTTTTCTTCATGCTTCACTTAGAACTTAGCTGTGGTTTGTTAGGCTCATGAATCTAGAAAGCCATGTAGAGAGTAATAAAGACTTGGATAATTAAGCCTAACATGGAACCACACTGATGACAGTGACAGCTGTCCATATAGACTGTCTACCTGTGTAAGATGAAACTTAGAGGGTAGCGTTGAAAGGCAGAAAAGAAAGCGGCATTCATGCTTTCTGCTCGTAGGAATGAGAAAGGCAAGGTGTTGCTCATACTTAGTTATGCAGATGTTCAAAATGCAAGTTTTCAGCAGTCTTTTTTCTCAGATTTCCTTGCCCAGCTATTCTTTTAACATATGCTTGACCTCCTTGGAATGGGATACAGAGCAAAATAAACAATTACTCTTGCTTGTAGATTAAGAAAAATATAAGTAAGGATCAGAGTAATCAGTAATGTTACAGGGCAGAATAGAAAACTGGTGGCTGTAGAAAATGAAAGCTTCAGTTTGTTTTGAGAGATTAACACAAGAGCAACATATATGTTGATCAACAGTTTTTCAATGCCTGGCACTTATGTCCGGGATAATACCCAAGACAGCAAAAGGACCAGATGAGCCTTTCCAAAGTTATGGTACTGCCCAATGGAAAGAAAAACTGTTAAGTTAGACGTAGGAATTGACATCTTTTTGTCAGTGACTGTAAGTGTCTTGGCACCCTGCTGAATTGAAAAGGACAATGACATTTGTCTTCTTTCTCAGAAAGCTCTCTGCTATGCTACAGCCACATCCAACATCTTAGGGCCTTGCCTGTGGGTGTGAGGAGAGTCAAGCTCAGAGTGTAGGTAAATGGAATAGCTGTATACACATACTTAACTCTGTTGGATTTGTTAATTTCTTTTATCTTATGCGCTTTTTACAGGCAGATTAGCACACATGTGAAACTCTTGGGAGCGTAGCTTGGTCCCCAACTGCTACCAATGCTATGATCATGGAAATAAGCTCTCTAAAGAAACAAACAAACAAACAAAAAATCACCAAAACAAAAAACACCCCCAAAACCCCACCCAAACAAACAAAACCAAAGCCGAAAAAGCTAGCAAAATTTTCTGATTAATCTTTTGCATTTTATGAACTGCTAGCAGGAGAATGCAGGAGCAGAAAAAAACCCTTTAGAAGGGAATTCACAAAGGCAAGCTAAATCTAGAAATCAGTAAAGATGCAAATGCTATGATGCTATTTTTTGCAGTCTCTTGTAGAGCAGAAATGCACTTTGAGGTAACTCAGCCATTACCATCTATGTTTAATTATTTCTTTGATAAAGAATTTCTGGTACATTAAGGGACTGTTTTAGACAGTGCAAAAACATTATTATCCTTATTTCGTTGTTACAAAAAAGGATGATGTCAGGAAGTTAGGCACTCCTTGCCATTTAACAGCGTTAAAAACAAAGGTGTCTGACAATACTATGTGGTGTGTTTACTCACCTTGAATGAAACTTGTATTGTAGTTTGACTTGCTGAATTTTAAGTGGTCGGATTTGTGCAAAATAACATTCAATATTTTATGTATTTTGCATAAGATGAATAAAAATACATTTTGTAAAAATATGAAGGTTGAGTGCACTATTTGTTACTGTTACAGCATATTGACACATGCCCTAACATTGATATTGCACTGTAACTGCAGAGTAGTAAAAAGAACTCTTGTAAGGATATATGCTATGGCAGTCTCAAAATAACAAAAGATATGTTAACAGAAATGCTTTTTACATCAGTTTACTGGGTTGCTGCACATCTTTTACTTTTTAAACTGTGTCAGAAAAATGAAGACATAAAACTTCCTGCACTCTGAGATTTTGCTTTAGCATTATTCACTAGAAGAAGCAGTGCCCATTTATACACACTATATTTTTAGTAAGATTATAACATTTTATCATTCTTAGTTTCCTGCAGAAAAACAGAATTAATTGAAGACATCCTTATTAGGGCAACTCCGTATAATGACTCCATAGTTTTCAGCTCAAAAATCTGCTTAGTGTCATCTTTATTGCTGATTTTTTGACCATCCAGACACAGACAAACAAAATTGCAGCTTCAAATCCGATTAATGAAATTCAGATTAATGACCGAAGAGGATAAGATTTCCTCATGATGATGATCTCATTCTGTTTATATTTTGGTCTAAGGCCAGACTACACCTGTAATTCCCTTTTTATATTTTTCTAATGAGAGAGAAATTTTCTAATGTTTTGAAACATGGAAACATTTTTCAATGTTTCAAAAAAGATAGCATTTAAAATTAACTCTCTTGTAGAGCAGATTTTGCTTGTACTTCTTAGAATATAACTTCTGAAAGTGGGAATCTCAGAACTTTAATGCTTGTCAAAAAACTACTATTTCCTAGACAACAGTAATCCTTTCAAAATGCATGAAATTTTTTTCTCAGTTTCATTCAAAATCTGGAAAGTTATGCAGTGATGTCAATAATAGAAAGTATTCAAGTATTGTAAATATGGACTACACTTCAGAAGAAAAATAGAACTGAGTTACAAAACATACCTCTGAAAAATTGCATGAAAGTCCCTGTTCTGATTGGAAATACTAAGATCATTGCATGCAACATTTTTCTCTTCATAGATACTGTTTTGATAACGTGTTCATCTGTGCTTGTAGTGGCTTCAGGGTTTTTAATGATTTCTATGGAATTGAAACATGAAAACCTCCAACTACAGAATTTTTTTTTCAGTATAAAGAATTTATATTTTCCTAAAATATGCCTGGATTTACTTTGACATTTTAAGTGAAAAGGTCATATAAGGTCAGTGTGATTTCAGTTTTTTGTAATTAGCTGTAAATGGAGGTAATATTCCTTTGTTTTAGGAACAAAACCAAGTATTTAACAATGAACTCTTTTAAACTACGTTATTTTGTTGGTCATGTGCAGGGAGGGAAATGCCGTACTGCAAGAGTACAGAAAAGATGAATTACCCACAGTCACATGATATGTCAATTGCATAGGGAAAAATAAAGAAATTAGGCCTATAGCACTCTTCCAAGTTCTATGCTTCATTTTTGTCAAAAATAAGGACAACTCTTATTTTAATTAACAACAGAAAGTAATTTATTAAAGAAAAAAAAATCTGAAAAACAACTGTGCCGAATTTCCAAAGAAAATAGTAAAAACCGGGATCACACGATTGGAGACGCTTGACGCCAAACTGGCAATCTACCCAGGGCAGAGGTCTGCAGCACTGGGGTGCTTCAGTTAGTTTGAAGCCAATTCGCTTATAAAAGATCTCTTAATAGAGATATAGCCCCAAGAGCCACAGCACCAGATTTCCCCGCCAGCTAATCCGAAGGAAAAGCGAGCTCCTCGGGCTGTTCAGGACATTTTAAACTCCCATGGCCACTCCCATCACCGCCCCTGATCTGCCTCCAAGGTGTAAAATGATTGGTAAAGTCTATGATTGATGTATAGTTCTCTAGCCAATGGCTCGTTGGTCTCCGGGGTGCAGTCTTTTAGGGTGATGTCGTCTGATGTTATGGCGGGAAAAGTTCTCATTGAAATTCATAGTTGCTATGGAGCCTGGTGACAGGATAACGGTTGGGGCTAAAAATAGTCCTTGGCTGCTTCTAAGGGACTGCTTTCCTGCAAAATACTTAACTTGAATAGGAATTTACTGAAGTTTTTAACACCCATTAAAATATCAATACATCTATAACCATCATTAAAACATCATGAAACCATTGAGGAACAGTATAACAATCTTCCAATTAAAAGGGAAAGGGAAGGAGGGTCAAAATGAAAAGGTATTACAAACATATGGTGTTCTATTAGTGTAGAACTCAAACTTAGGTCACGAATGGTATTTATTTCTAACTTAATTTGTTTTAAGGGAAGGATAAGAAGTTGCCCCTACTCGAAAGGAAAGGTACAGACGGACAACAGAATATTATAAGGTTTTTTTGATGTCAAACTAATATAGTGAACTTAGAATTTAACAACTCTGATGACAAAAAGGGTATTTGAATGATGAGTAATTAACTATATTAACAATTAGATAATTCCTTAATGTGGTCATCTCATAAAAGCAAAAGCCAATTCCTCATTTTTATGCATGACAGTTTTCAAACTCATTGTTCACCTTGAAAAGTGCTTGAGTTGGAAGTACTTTTGGATTTTTTATTGCATTCACAATAGTAAAAAAAAAAAATTCGTATGTCTCACAGAAAGCCATATGTATGTGTGTGGGTATGTGTTTTCCAGGATTAAACTGTTTAGCAAGAGTTAAACAATAAATATATATATCTTCTTCCACTTCTTAACAAAATAAATAAAGGTAAATGAATAGAAGAAATCTGTTCAATTCTAACATTTAAAATGAGTCTCTGAGTGGAAAAAAATAGGAGTTATTTGGTAAAGGTTTTTTAAAGGAAGAGTAATACTCCAACATTTACAGTACAAAAATGGACCAAAGAGGAACAAATAAGAGCAGTGGATGAAGGACATGCTAGAATGAGCTACGGATCTTTCAAAAACTAAATTTTAAACTGCATCCAAGAATGATACAGAAATTGGCAAAAATGTTGTTAAAGTCAATTTTGATTAAGATTCCAGTAAACAGTTCTTGCAATTTTTGGAGGTTCAGACTGGATGTTAGGTGGATGTTTGCCATGTAAATGAATTATTCATGTTTAAGGAGGATATCTTGGCATAAACTTTGGGTTCTGTCTCAACCGCACTGCATAGGAGGCTGGAATGAGTGAGTCATTGCATTTCTTCTTGGAAAAAAAGGTTATTCTTCTTGTCTTAGAGCTAAGGGAAAACTTTTAGCTAAATGATGGACAAAACAGGGGGTTTTTGCAGGGTTTATGTAGGTCAGCCCTGATGAGGCTAATAATAAGGTATATGGGTTAACTGGGAGAAGGAAGAATGGGCACATTTAAGTTATTAATCAACATGTCAAGAATTAATGCAGACACTCAACAAGAATTTATGTGTTTGCCAGCCTGTAGAGAACTAGTGCACTTTATGAAAGGTTTTTTTCTGCTGTGATTGACAAATATTCCTCTTCAGGAGAGTTGGAGAAATAAACATTCAAGGGCAGAGAGAACCATTAAGTAAGTGCTTCAGGGCAAGAGATGAAGATGAGATGTTTGCTACAGAAGAAACAGGTAACTATTGTTAGAACTCTTTTCTCTTTCAAATAAGTTTGCCAATTGAAAATACTTGCTATGCTAGATATTAGTAATAATTTAAAATTCTGATAAAAGTTTTAGTAAATTTTCCAAAGATGGTCACATAGCCAGGGTCTTATTTTTTTTTCTTTCTATAACAAATATAGGAAGGAATTATGTTTATTTTATTTCCTTGTTTGTTTGTGTCCATAGAGTGTTTTACTGCATGCATTTTAGCTTTAGGAAAATGGAAAATGTCAAATCTAATTGCCACTGATTCAGTTAGAGGATCATTTGGCATTCTCTTGTACGGCTAATGGAAGGACTGGGGGAACTGCTCTGGAAGTACCTCTATATTTGTATTCTTAATGAAACCTCATTTTTAAAGATGACAAAAATATTCACCTTTGAGTTAAATGCTACACTGTTCGAGAAAACTGATTGAAATACTTCATGCATCTCTGAACACAAGCTCTTCCAGCCTTTCTGTGTTTTTCTTTATTAATCCTTTACTAACCTTCAAGACAACTTTTTCATAGCTCATACGTAAAGGGGAATAGCTAAAATTAACATTTGAAAAGGCATATAGTGAGGCGTTGTGACTAACTGATTGGGATAGATTTACAGAGTATACGAGTATTTGGGACAGTGACTTCTGTTAAAAGTAAGTGATATGATTTGTGAAGCATAAGGGACCTATTTTCTGCCTGGTGCATAGAAATTTATATACAGAGCTCCCTTCACAACAAATAAAGGGACTTGTCTATCGAAAACCTTGCACATTCTTCTGAAACTGTACCAGATATTGTTGGTAGAAGATTTGATGATCTGATCTCTGAAATAAAAATAAGATTTAATGTGTTTCTGCAGCTGGATTTTCCTTCTGTTCATATCCATCAGGTAGTAGTCATAGTCACAGTTAAATGACTATTTGCAATAAAAATATACATAGTTTGCTCTTTTTTTTTTCCACATTATATAATGAAAACCTGCTTTTTGCAGAGGTGCATATGGAATTATATTGTGAGTGTTGCAACCATGACTACTTCATCTTCTATTTTATTTTCAAGTTAAATCTGATCTTGTCTGAAAACAAGGTTTTCTAGTAGGTATAATCAAATGATGTCATGTCAGGAAGCACCAATACTGTCTGTCTACCAGTAGTCTAGAACTCAGAGAAAGCAGTCTTAGGAGCATCGCATTAAGTCTGTGAAAAATGGTAAGGAAGATATAAATCATAGACTCATAGAATCATTTAGTTAGAAAAGACCTCCAAGATCATTGAGTCCAACCTTTGACCAAGGCTGACACCTTTTGACACCATCTTGTCAAGTACACTATGGCACTAAATGTCACACCCAGTCACTTCTTGAACAACCCCAGGGATGGTGACTCCATCACCTTCCTGGGCAGCCTATTCCACTGCTTGACAACTCTTTCAGGGAAGAAATTCCTCCTGATGTTTAACCTGAATATCCCCCATTGTGGGCTGAGGGCCTTGTTGTCCTGTCACTGGTTACCTGAGAGAAGAGTCTCCTTTCAGGTGGTGGTAGAGAGCTATTAGCTCTCCATTGAGCCTCCTTTTCTTCAGGGTAACACCCCCACCTCCCTCAGCGTCTCCTCATCAACTTCTGTTGCCCTTTGCCAGCTCCACTGCCCTTCTCTGGACACTCTCCAGCACCTCAGTGTCTTTCTTGAACTGAGAGGCCCAGAACTGGGCACAAGATTTGAGTTGTGGCCTCACTAGTACCGAGTGCAGAGGGACAATCACTGCCCTTGTCCTGCTGCCACATTATTGCTGATACAAGCCAGGATGCCATTGGCCTTCCTGACCACCTGGGCACATTCTTGGCTCAGGTTCAGCCACTGCCAATCAGCAGCCCCAGACCATTTTCTGCTGGGCAGCTTTGCAGCCACTCTTTCTCAAACCTGTTGTGCTGCGTGGGATTTTTGTGGCCAAAGTGCGGGATGCAGCACCTGGTCTAGTTGAACTAGCTTGTTGAATCAGCTCCTTAAATACCTTATCAGTCTCTGGTGTGTTTTTAATAAATTTTAGTGAAGCTCTATAAATGTACAGCTCTGGCAAAGCATCATTACAGGTCTCTGCTTCCACCCTGTCTTTGTGTCATTGTGGTCCTCCTTCAGCAGTCACCAGTACCCTCTCATCCAGGAATATTTTAGCATACTGCCTCACAGATGGACACACAGCATTGCCAGCCAGTTGTCAGACCTCTTCTGTGTACTCTGCAGCAGCCCCTGATGAAAGTCCCAGCAAATGCAGAAATACAAATGTGGTGTAAAATTTGCAGATTGTTTCTGGCTCAGACCCTTTCTAATGGGTCTATTTACATGGCATTGCACAAAGTTCTCCACTAAAGCAAAAATTTAATATCTTTTCAACATAGGAGTGGAAGAAGATTATTAACTACTGGTTTTGAGCCATTTCAAAACTATCAGGAGTAAATGGGATTCCAGAGAATTCTGTGGAACAGAAAACATTGACATGAAAACCTTTCCCCTTCAGCTATTTGCAGAGAAGTCACTGAAATTCTATACCTGACACCTCTCTAATTTCTCTTATCTAAAGCTTTCTGTCTGTCTGCTGAAGACCATTCAACAAGGAAGACGGAGAATAAGCATTTGTAATATCTGTTTAATGTAACCAGAGCCAAATCTTGTGATTTGTAATATGCATTACAGATCACAGAAAGAAAATGTGAAGCCAGGCTGCAGATTAATCAGGCAAATGATGTAACTAATCAAACTGTGATTCTTATGATGTTTACTAGAGCATCATGTTTAGTTCTGAATCAGAAATCCCAATCAATAAATATCACAGAATGAGAAGGATCCATCTGCATCCCTGTATTTAGATTAAATTAGAGGGCAGTCCTCTGGTTGTAAGGTTGTTTGTGAAACCTGTTAACTGGACAGCTTTGCCTGTATGTCATCTGTCAGGGGAGAACTGAATCGGCCTGAATTGCAGAACATCATGGTTTACAGTTTCAAATGTTAAATCCTGACTGTTAATCAGTCATGATTCGCTTTCCTGATATTATTTGTTTGATCCATTGCACTTGCTCCTTATCTTTTATTCCACAACCTTTATCATTTTCTTTTAAATTTCTTACTATGGGTACCAAATTAGTGGGATGGACTTCATCTTATCTGAGCTCACGTTATCTGTCTCCACCTGACCTGAGTGCAAATTACATCATTATGCTAAGGAACTTGCTGGTACCCAGCTGAATAATTTTGAGCACTGTTGTCACTGACAAGGGTTGCATGATGAAACAAAATACAATAATTGTAAAAACATTGTGAATTTGATTATATACGAGGAAATGCAGTTTTTGAACTTCTGACATCTACCGTTGGTCTCTATGAATGTTGGATCAGATGGAAACTGTCTGAAGGTCTCTAGATCTGCCTCAGTTATTAGACTATTAGTACCAGTAAAAGAGAAGGCAAAATGCTAAGGACCCAGATGCCTATGACCATTTTGCCCTGCCAGTTGTGTCGTGGGAAGGTGCAGGTGGTCTCTGGGACAATTTGTAGTATGAAAACTCCCTCCTGGAAGCCCAGGTGATTGTGCTCTGCCAGATTAAAGGCTTGATGAGTAAAGGCTTTTCCTCTTGGAAACCACCTGGGTGTAGCACTGAAACCTTCGAGATGATTTGTTTTCCAAGCAAGAGGGTACTTATGTGCTTGTGTTGGCATTTACTGGCATTGGTGAAGCCTGCATACTTTGTCCTGTGTTTCAAGGAAAAGACACCCATGGGAAGACAAGACATAGTTTGCTGGAGGAGACAGAGGAGAGAAGAAAAAGGCCAAGGCTAAAGGAAGAACAAAGTTTTAATATCACACTTCAGTCAAACTCTTTGCATGGCCTGTCTTCGTTCTTCCAGAAATTATTTCGTGAACCTGGCTTTTGCTTGTGCAATCTGCGCCTTCATGGCAGCCACAGAAAAAAGGCGACAATAGTCTTTAGCAGGTAATACTCTGTTAGCATGGATTTCTGCCAACAGCAGTCAGCAGGAGAACTTCTCTGAGCTGCTTAGCTGGTAAACAGCACCTTTACATAACCTTTAGTCAGTTGATAATACATTAATGTTCGACAGCTGATTTAATGAACTCTGCTGGGCTTCTTAAAAACAGGTGGTGAGATCTGTGTGTTTTGTGGAGGAAGTGTTTAGCACAGTCAAACAGAACTGAGTGGAGCTATGTGCTTGTTCTGGTGCTTGAGGCACCACAATACATGTCTTAAAATTCCACACAAATAGTGTGTATTTATAGATAGATACCTGTAAGTATCTATTTCTCCAATGATGATAAGAAAAATTAAGTTAGTCTTGGCAGTTATCACATGCAGGTTGGGTTCCATCAACCTCACTATATATTGATCTGTTAACTTCCTGCACTGATTATGAGTCTTACGGGGAGAAAAAAAATATATGAAATTGCTTTGCTAGCTTCTCACCTTCTGATAGCACTGCGTTGGTTCCTGTATGCACTTGAAGTGTTTAGAACATTTCACTCCTTACATACCCTGGTCTTGCAGAGTTGGCACTTGGACAGTACTGCAACTCTTAACTTTTCACATGTATCATCCTGCTCAGTAGTTAGCTTGAAAGAAACTGCTGATAGCTTCCAAAACCCTGCAAAACCTGCTTTGTAGGCTTAGATGTCTCCCTTTACGTGCTGGTGTGGTTTGAACCGACCTTAATTGGTCAAGCTGGAAACTACTGAAGACCAGAACTGGTATTCTTTAATTTCAGAAGATGGACTTGTGTCTTAAGGGTAGGTTCAGGAAACCTTATAGTAAATGATAGTGTGAAAACAAGTACAGGAAAAAATGTTGTCGATGAGAAAGAAGAGAGGCAGAATTTCTCCACAAAACAGTCATGACATGGTATTGCTATGTTGGAACATTAAAAGTAAACACTGTTTTAAAAATGATCTCACTTTAATGTAGCTTGAGTACCCTGAATATTTATGGGTTTATATGTCTCCATGAGTGATAGGCACCTCTAGAGACCTGGCCTTTCATTACTATTTGAGAATGGGAAGCTTTTAGCAACCAAAGTGAGAGGGACAAGTTTGCGGGCTTAATCTTGTATAGATTTCCTTTTGTTACTATTGAGAGGCTGGTTTGAGTGAATTGAACATTTTTCTTGCTTTTTTATTCTAGCATTCATAAAACCTTATTCTTTGCTTGATTCTATGGGAAGTGAATTCCCATAAATACAAAATCAAGCTTACCTGAGGCAATGATAATATAAATAAGTCATGCCCAAAATACTTGTGGCAGGATCACTTTGAAGGCAACAAATAATTGTTTAGTATCCAGTGTCCACTCAGTTCTTGGTTCATGCAGGGAAGACTGATTTTTACTCTTTCAGCAGTTCAGCATAGCTGGTTCATCCGAATACTCTTTTGCAGCAGCCTTAATAGGGCCTGACATCACAACGTTGCATCATGCTGCCCTTCCTGTTACAACTGAATAAGTTCAAGACAGTACAATATGTCTAGCATGTAAATGATATCCAAATTCAAGGCTGCCTTATGTAAGTCAAATGTTATAACCAAAAGCCTTAAGCTGTGACTGGAACTCTTTTGGTACTGGTATAGAGTTTACCTGTTGGATGCACAACACAGCTGTATGAGGGTGAAGGTGTTCAATGACTCAAAGAGTTGCTCAGTCTAGAATTTAGGAGTGACCAGATGATCCCTTTCGTTTACATTACTGCATTATTTTGGTAGCAAGGTCAACTGTTTGGCCATCTCTGCTTGAGTAGTAGGTTGTGACATTTTCTTTCTCAAAAATAAACTACCCTAAATGTGCTCTCTTTGAGCCAGTGCCCCAAGCTCATCCAGAAGTGGAAGCTGGTGCTAAACGCATTAATCAGTTTCTTTAGTGCATCTGTAAAGATGGCAACCCATTTGCTCTGTTGTATCATCTACTGGCAGACATCTGATGAGAGTTTGAGATGCTGGTTGGAGATATAAAACACTTAAATAGTGTTGATTCACAGGGAAAGTCACTATTGGCAGGACATTATGCACAATGGCATCTTTATTCTGATATTTGGTTCAACCTCTTTTAAAACTTATTCTAAAGGTCTTAAAGGTTAGATTTATCTTTTGAGACTATGTATCTGCTGAGGCTTCAAGGTGTTGAAAAGTAGAAGTGGAATATTATCTAACTCATGGTTTGGACTCCTGACTGCATTTAAACAAGTTTTGGGTGCTATTTTTGTTGTGGTTAAAATTCTTACCTGTGAGTTGTCAATTTAAATAATTATATCTGTTCTAAGCTTTGAATGTCATGTTGACTGTTTAAATGGAGATTAATGGTATATGTATATTCTTTCAGCATCAAAGAAACAGAACATTGTATTCATCAGCATTCGCAGGCACACACCGTACAGTACATGCATACATGGTCTGTATATAATGGAAGACCTTTACCTTTCATTGTTCATGCATAAATGGGATAGAAACAAAACTATGTTTCTCAGTTCTGTATGGGTATTTAAGTTGACATACTTTAATTTTATATTAGGTTTTTGTGCATCTAACAAACCAACACAACCCTCTGATCGAAATTCTAATTTCTGGTAAAGATTAGAATACGTGTATAGATATTCTTTGCCCTTCAACTTCTCCCTCCATTTATACTACAGCTGGGTAATGGAAACACAGATGATGGTACCTTACACACTTTTTTTAAAAAGGAGGCAGAAAGAAAAGTAGCATCTTCATCATTATGGCCAGCTAATCTTCCCATTATGATCATTACAGTGTTTTATGTTTTGGTTTATTGATTAAGCATGTTTGTGGAAAGATTTTATTCTTTGTAACATCTGAGTCACAAAAGATGCTCTCACTGAACTATAACAATTTGCAGTGTATTTCTTTAATGTTGCTTTACTAAAGTGAAATGTGTTGCTTCCTTGTTTACCTTTTGAGGCAATTGTGTTCCTTCGTAATCATTTTGTACTCCAATAGTTAAACATCATCGTAGTTCTAAAGTACCTGATTAGCCATTCTGTGATTACATCTCTGTATCCCCCTTGAAGAAAAAGCCACAAAATAACATGATTCCTGTAAAGTGGAGCTAAACCCTTTTGTCCATTTATTAACCTGCATTTGAGAGGGCTGAGAAAAATGGCAGTTCCAGTTTAAATACTGTGCAGAGAGGGTAACGTCAGTGTTGTCCATGCATGGAATTGTCTATTGTAATTAGTTTTGTCTGCAGTGAGGTACTAAACCACTGTAACTTTGTTAAATGTAGAGCTCAAAAGAGCAGGATGTTCAGCCAGGCACTTGGACAACTCTGACATAACTTAGCATTTATTACTGTTTTGCTCATTGTACTAACCTAATTCACTGACCTTTAATATGAAACACACTTTATTTTCAGCAAGAAAAAGTAGGATATGCATTTCCACCTGGGGACTGGAGAGTATTAGGAACATCTGTGGCGCTCGGTTCCTCTCTGATGTGGCCAGGATCTGGAATGGCCCTTGCACCTGTGGCTGTGGCCAGTTGTGTTGGTGTTGCCAGCAGACATCTAGGAGAGCTGGAAAGCTGCTCTTACCTTCAGTCTCTGTGAGGGACTTGTAGGTAAAGAGCAGGGACAGATGAAGGCTATGGTGCCTTGGACTTCTCTTTCTCACACCAAGAATTCTACTGAATGACTGAGAAAATAGAGAAAGTAAAAAATTCTAGATTACAAAGGAAGTCTATATGCATCTCTTCTACACAGCTTGCAGTGGATCTGACAAAAATAGTGGTACTTCAGACAGAGTTTCTTTAAAGATGCATTTAACAAAGTAAATTCTTGCTTGAAATTACCCCAACTGAAAATTCTAGTGCATTCTGCTGTATAGACCTCTCTTTTAAAATAGATGGATTCTTTTGCAGTCTTTATGTTGTCTGTATGTTTTATTTTTAAGTACATGTGTATATGTAGATGCTTATAGATAGATATAGATATGTATAAAAATTAAAAGTCCTACATCTCCGCAGTTTTATAGGTTTCTTCCCTCTCTTCTTCCCTCTCTATAGTGTCACTAGCTGTAGCTTAACTTACATTGTAGTCTTCTGAAGCCAGGCCTGAACTTATACTTTTTTTTTTCCTCTGTCTCATCATTGTTATAGTAGCCGTATTTTAAGTAATATGCTGATTATTTTTTTCCTAACAGTATATCTTTTTTTAGCCAAATTTTCCTTCACAAAATTTATTAAAAAAACTTGTTTTATTCCTCTGTAGTTATCCTCCGTTAAATATTTGCCTCTCTTCCATAAATAAGCTTTTAAAATGGATCCTACTATATTTGATTTTCTGGATATGAAGAACTAATAACTACACATTGACAATTTTAAGAGAAAATTGCATGTTTGCTGTCTAAGTCATTTATGTTTTCTAGTGGTATTTATTTCAAATTCCTAAGATTTTTATAACTGATTGACTCTCTAGAGAATTCTCCTTAAGTAGGTAATTCGGATTTCACACTGTCTGGTTTTTTTTTAAGAAAAGGAAAATAGGGAATATTCACATCAAATATCTGTTATTATCTTCTCGCCATTCTCTATTAAAAATTGGAAAATATTTTTCTTCCTATGGTTTCTGTCTCTCTTCACTTAATTGTTAATTTTTAAAGCCCAGAAAGGAAAAGCAACTATGAGGCTTTCTTAAAGCGAAAATTACTCAGATGGCAGAACTTATTGTGAGAGATTATTTTAGTCATATCTAATTCGGTCTCAGAACAGAAGTATGTATTTTTTGGATTCCTTCAAGCTCTGTATTTCTATGTTTTCTATGAAAATTTGGAGTAACTCAATTTGGCATGTGTCTGATTATGCAATATTACATATAAGTTATTAGAAAAAGAGCTGTAAGGTTAAGTAATTCGGTTTTATAAGTTGGAAAAATGAAGGTTGAGTTTTCTTGTAGAAACATTTCTTCTCCCTCACCACCTACCATAGTTCCATCCTGCACATTGTGATTTGATTTTAATTAAATTAGTACATATTTTTTCATTAGAAACTCTAGATTCATTCAACAGCAGAATAGAAATACAAGAGTATATGTGACAGGTTTTAAATTTATTATTAAAATCAGAAACAGTAATTGTACCAAGTGGAGTTGATAATTTTGAAGTGTTACTATCTTACAGGCCCATAACACAGGTCAGACATAAAATCATAGCACACATTGTTGATGTTCACCTCTCCTGTGTCCCAGAAAAATGAAAAATTTCAGGGTGAGCATAGGTGGGCAGCAACTGAAAGAAGCCTAAGGAGGGACTGAGACAAGGTCTTCTGTTCCTAGTTCCTTGTATTACATCTGGATTTTGGCAGCTATTCACATAGAAAATGAAAAATAAAGGATAAAAAGCCTCACATTAAGCTCAGAATAACTTAAAGGCAAAGCTGCTAAAACCAACATTTGCCAAGGCATCTTTTTACTCTGTCTTTACTAAGAGTCTACTACGGCAGATCTTAAAAAGATTAGAAGCTAACACCTTTGATTTTTTGTACTTCACTGAGCATATCTATCATTTCTACTCCTCTCAGATATAAATGCAACCCTCCAGTTTAATTACTAGGTTACATCATTTCTGTTTCAAGCTGATTCTTTGAGTAATTCCACCAAAGTTTGCACCAAGAAATGTCTCATGACAGGATCAGTGTTAAAATCACGCTCAGCTTCAATTGTAGCATTTCTGAGCATTTGAGCTCCCTGCTAAAATACTTCATGTTACAATAAACATGAAGACTGAAGTGCTGACCCATTCTTGGAAGAGGAGCAGGGAAGGGAAGTGAAAGATATTTTCATGACAAACACAATGGCAGAAAACTATAGGGAATGTCAATATTGTAAGAGGTCAAATTTACAGCGAAGTGAAAATATACTCTGTTCTTGTAAAAGGCCATATAAATTTTCTTGAACTCTTTGTTCTCTTAAATGTGAAAAACTCTAGAAGACGAAGTGTGAAGTATGAAGGCTCTTGAGCCCATGATCCTTGGAAGCTTTGTGTTTGTCACACTGCTCAACATCTCTGCAACAGAAATGTTCTCCACCATCTCTTGCCCTTCGAACACCTGAGTTTTGAACTCCCCATCCCAGATTAAAACATGGGTAAAGAGATGTAAAATGTATATGAACTAAACACTGAGAGAAAGACATTTACACTGGGCTTTCCCAACCACAAGGCATTAAAAAAAATACCAACAAACAACCTCCTAGGGGTCTTATGGCTTTCCAAAAAGTAGGGAACTAAATTATTACACCACCTTATCTATAGTGGCACTATGGGGTATTTTAAAATTTCTTTACCACTGCAAACAATGATTGGACCTGAATTAATGGGAATACTTTAAAATCCTGGCCTGATTTAGGTTAAAATTCAATTGAAAAAATGAATGTGTGGTGTGACACTAGAGTCTAATTTTAATTATATTAATAAAATAATCTGAAAAGGAAAGGATTTATTTTTAAGAAAATAAACCTTTCAAATTCTAAATTGAAATTCACTTAATACATTATACTCTCAAAAACAAAAGGCTGTTCTGTTACAGCAGATATCTTCAGCACTGAGATAATTCATTTAAATGTGTTTTTTCCACAATATGAGTACTTATCTGAGTCAGCCCCTCTAGGAGAACATAATTTTGAAATAATGTGTTGCACTAGTACTTTAAAAATCTTCTTCAACCCCTGCTATTCATCCCCCAACATACTGAATAAATTGTACAAGTAAGGTTTTTTTAAAAAAAAAGTCCTTGATTGTTATGAAATAAAATGCACCTTGTGAGAGGTCACATTTTCTTCTGAAAGAAATTAAATTTTCAGCTGCTTTCTGGTTGAACAGATCTATCACTATGTAACTTTGGAGATGGGATAATGTACTGGGATACTGCTCATGTAATGTTTTCCTAGCTTTTGAAAAGGAATCTCTCTGAAGTAGAGGACACATACAGAGGGCTGTTATACTTCCTAATCACACTAATTGATTAATTTGATTAATTAATTAATTGCATTAATAAATTGCATAGACTCTTGAATACCAAACATATTTCTTTCCCTCCCTCCTTTTGTTATAATCTTCAACCCTTTCCACTTCTTTAAAAGTTGGGTAGAATTTATAACTGAATCTTGGAAATGAAATGTCTAAGGAAATGTAAAAATATTGGAAAAGTTCCTCCAAACTTGCTTTGAATTTTCTGAAAAGATCAACCATCTTACTTTTAAAATGAGGTGGTGGCGTTTAGCTCAAGTATTGTAACTCAAGATCTCGTCTATTATTCCATGAGGTGAGAAATATATCCTAAAGTTTTGCAGTAGAAAGGTAATAATATAAAATGATAAAGACTTGTAACCTGTGCAGACTCCTGGTAGTCCATGCAATGGACAGTAGTAATGCAGTTTTTACAACCAGATTCAATTATTTTAGAGAGAAAAATGCTAAATATCGGCACACATTTTACATGGGACTATCAGTTGATGACAGTCAGTGTAAGAAGGTAATTTACAGGTTTGTGGAAGTTTTCTATGCTTGAAGTAAAAATGTAAACATACACTATTATAAAACCCGTATCTTTCCATGTATTAGTGCTGAAAAGTTATGAAATCCTTATAAGATGAATACTTCCTGTGATTATCTTCCTGTTATTGAAAGGAAGAATACGCCTCTCTAGAGAACTCAATATATTCCTGCAAGAATTACAGAATTGATGCCTCTTCTATCATGATAAATGATACAATAAATAGTGCAACATTAATTTCTTATGGGCACCTCACGTTGTCTATTACCTGGAAGACTATGTTGACTAATAAGGAATTAGGTCACTTGGCTTCAAAATAGTGGCTCAGTTTTGCTGCCAAAATGCAAAATGGTTCCCTCTTTAGTGGTTTACCATGGCTGTGGTTTTTTTAACTACAACAGTCCTAGGCGTACATGAAAGTAAAATAAATACTGTGCCCTTGAGATTACTTCATAACCTCTTTCTAAAGTAAGAGGTAGGTTTAATCCCCAATAAAAACTGCAGAAGACACAACTGGGTGCATATCTACTGAAGCTTCTAGTGATAGAATGAATCTTATTTCCAAAAATACTTTTCACTAAGGCTCTTATGAGGGCCAAAACTAAGGACTCCAATAGAAAGTCTCAGTAATAATGCAAATTTGATTAGTGGTATCAGAACAGTTAATTAAGGTGTCTCAGGTGAAGGAACCATATGAATGTCTGCATGCATCTGCGGGAGACAATCTATAGTCCAAATGGTAGAAAAAAAATTTGTAAGACTCCTTCAGCTAATCAAAGATCAGCTGTCTGAAACAATGCCTGGTTGGTGTTTCTTGTCAGCTCTGATCAAAATAGAAATCCTCATCATGCAGTAGGCTTTGTGTGAGGTTAGAAACAATAGAGAACATTTTGTCATGCTTTCTATTATTTTTCTTTTCATTTTTAAATATGAAGATGAGACATTAAGTCTCAGGAATGCAAGAAATCAGAGGCAGAATGCAGATTCTTAAACCCAAATTCTTAAGATACCAGGAAGGAATTCAGACTCTAAATAAATCAGAATAGATTAGCAGAAGGTCATAGTTGCTCCAGTTTAAACCAACTACATTTAATCTTCTAATTTCTTGTTTTATGTCTTTTTGAACCATTTTTAATATGATTATCTGTATTACTTTACATCATTGCTGATCCATTCATACCAATGGAGTAGGACATTACTCTGCCTTTTATAGGAGTAAAGACACATAAGGTCAGTAATTCCTGTCTTGAGGGGTTTGGGGGGATCTTTCTCTCACCTGGTCTTTGCTTTGAATTTTGGGATAATCACTCTCATGGTTACCGAGACAGGTTGCATTTTCAGTTTTACCAAATGTTCTGTTCTGTTCTATTCTATTCTATTCTATTCTATTCTATTCTATTCTATTCTATTCTATTCTATTCTATTCTATTCTATTCTAATTTATATTATATAATGTAATACAATACCTTTCATGCTTCCATCTTTGGTTTTTTTTATGGTACACTCTTTAGCTCCATTTATAGCTGTTTTTCATTTCACCTTGAACATCTTTCTCTCATTCTAGCATTTCATTTTCCAGCAATATTTACATTTTCTGATGTTTTATTTTTTCACCTTCCCACAAGGAATCCACAGCCTTCCTTGCCAACTTCTTAATTTTTATGTTTGTAAAATCATTTATTATTTATAATTTCACCCTATCTTTTATTTTTCATCCATTTTCATCACAGCATTCTCAATCCTTTTCATTTTTTTCACTCATTCTAAGCTTTTATGCAGCCTCTTTGAAGCATTGATTCTGCTTGTTGCTCTTTCATTTATTTTTTCTCTCTGTTTATCCAGTTACCAACAGTGGTTACTTATTTATTGAAGTTTGTCAAGTTGTTTCTAATCTGTATTTGTTATGACAATAATAAAATCCCAACTGTTTTTAGAAACTGCATATGTATTTGTAATTTACATGTGCCTTGCATTTATTTCACACAAAAAACCCCAAAACAATGTAAGGCTAAGAATAACCTTTGTGTCACCAAAACACATCAGGGATACTATAAAGTAAAAGTTATTTGAAAGATCATTCAGTCAGCTTGAGGGTGCCTGAAGCTATCACAAAAATAGTATTATTTTATCAGAACTGTTTAATGTACCTGTGTTGTCTTTACTTTTTGGAACCTAGTTGAAGGAAAATCTTGTCAGGGATGGCCAATGCAAAGGTGACATTCTGTAACTCTGCCTTTTTTGCATCTTCTGTTACCAGAGCCCCCTCTCCATTTGGTAAACAACCCACGTTATCCTTGTTTTCCTTTTGTAATTGGTGTATTTAAGAAGCCCATCTTGTTGTTCTGGACATCTGTAGCCAGATTTAATTCCAGATGGCCTGGAATTCTTTCTACTTAATCTGACAACCTCTTTAGAGCCATGCAAAGTGGCTTGACTTTGTTTCCATCTCCCATCTCTTTCCTTCTTGTGTCTGACTGTTTCTTATGTGTCCATGTGGGTCTCTTGCCTGCTTTTCCTGATGTCTTGCTCATTGAGATGCATTGTTTTTGAGCCTGAAGGAAATGATCCTTGTATATAAACCAACTTTGTTGCACCACCCTTCTCTGCAGGGCCTGTTTCCATGGGATTCTTCCAAGAAGATACCTGTTACAATCTTAATTTCTGTCCTGCTTTGTCATCACCTAATAATGAACCCTACAATGTCATGGTCACTACAACCAAGCTGCTCCCAACCCTCACATCTCCAGTGAGGCCTTCTCTATTGGTGTGTATGGGGTCGAGCAGCACATCATTCCTTGTGGGATCCTCCACCACCTGCAGCATGAAGTTCTCATCAAGGATTTCCAGGAACCTCCTGGACTGTTTGTGCTTTGCTGGGCTGCTTCTCCAGAAGAAGTCTGGGTAGTTAAACTCCACTAAAAGAACTAGTGCCTGTGACTTTGAGACTGCTTCAAGTGGCTTATAGATGATTTCATCCACTTCCTCCTCCTGGAGTCTGTAGCACAACTCATGACAATGGCACCCTTGACTAGTCTGCCCTTTTCTCAGGCCCCATAAGCTCTTGACTTGCTCATCATCCACTCCACGACAGAGCTTGACACATATCAAATGTGACATAGAGCGCAACCCCACCACTGTGCCTTGCTGGTCTGTCCCTCCTAAACAGTATGCGCCCCTTTGGGCTTCACTGGGGATCTTCACTGAAAACAGAAAATAATGCCTCGTAACAATCAGAGGAGACGAGGACATAATTTAGAGAATATTTATAATATCTCTGCAAGAGACAGAAGGTGCAAAGAGAAGGACTGTTCACTTTCAGTTAACTCATGAAGGTTGAGTAATGTTTCTCTATGACAATCTGAACTAGCTGCATTGTGTATACATGTTTTTGCACTGAGAGAGGAAAATGTTCAAAAATCTCAGATGCAGCATTACTTAGTATATATTAATACTTTCATTTTCTATTCTTTTGAATTTTAACTCAACAACATAATGCTGTATGAATATAAAAATGCATGTATACATATACACGTTTCTCTTTTTGGCCATGTAGTTGCTGAAAATGTGCAAAGCATGTTTGTTCTTGTAAATACTATATCTAATGACCGTGTCTAATTTAAACAGTTTCCTGGGTCTTTTCCATTCATGTATTTTACAAAGTTGAGGTTTCATACACAGCGAGCCATTGGCCAAACATATGCATATATTATAATTTCTGAAGAATATTATTAAATAATCTAATAACAAACCTCTAAAAGTTTACATAAAAGTCAAGATAGAACACTGTGTTGGTTTTACCAGAGGAAAAGGCTCGATTTCATTTTTTTCCTGTTTTTAAAATGGCTCTATATTTTGATACCGTACGCCTTGGCGACCACCTTTTCGGCTAGCTCCAGTGGTCAGCGGCCGGCCCTTCTCTCCGCACAGGAGAAGCTCATGGAGCTGTTTGCGAAGCGGGAGGGTTGGCGAGGTCCGCAAAAGGGCTCGCCCAGCCCACTGATGTCAAAGGCGCAGGAGGAGATGAAGAGACCAGGAGGGGCTCTTTGCAGGGTGAACAGGATGGGTTTATTGGGGTGCCAGGGTCCAGGAGTCCAGAAACAGGGGAGCAAAGAGCAAAAGTGAGGGCTTGACATGGGGTTTTACATCCCTACAAAATGGGAGGAGTAAACTGCAGAGGACCAATCAATACGGGGCAAAGGGGCTGTACATAGCTGGGGAAATGTACAATGAACCAGTGAGGTACAGGGTAGGTGGGGAAGGAGAACTGAGAGCCAGTGGGATATCGAGGGACAAAGAACTTTCTAGAACTTAACCATAAATGGGGGAAGGTAGGGGACAGATCTACATAATTCGCCTGGGTGTGTGGCTTGCTGGGTGTTGTCACACCAAACACACCACAACAATATTTAACTTCTATCACGTATAATAAAGCATGTGAGCATACTTTCTGTTCTCTTGGGTATAATGTGTGTCTATCAAGCTGCCATGACTGCTTAGGGCAAACAGAGTTAGTCTGGTGGGTTTCTAGGAGTGGATCACTGGAGTCGTACCCAAATTGCTTTTGTCAATGGATGTGTCACAGTGTCCCAAGTGGTCACAATGAATATAGCAGCTTATGACTGAAAAGGTTATCTGGCTGTAGATTCACTACCAGAAGCTGCAAACATTTTCTGTTTATATAAAGGCTTTTAAAGATATATTTCAGTTTTCTTCCTTCCCCCAGTTTTCTTGTATCCTCTTTAATCAGAACCTCATCCATACCTGTGTCTATAAAAAACACATGCGGAACAAACCTAGAGGGGTTATTCAATTTATGTTTATTTTCCAAGGCTTTTATTTGGCACTTTTCAATCAGGCAAAAGATATATTATTTCAGAAGTCTGAGTGGATGCTACAGGACTGAGGTTCCATTTCAAAGAGATATTTAAAATTTTTCATTTTCTTCTGTACCTTGAGTTTAGGGTGTAAAACTTGCCAAATGAGCAGAGTGGAACAGACTTGCACCAGCACTGAATGAAATAGTGAAACTGTATTTGGCTTAATAGAAAGTTAATTCTGCTACAGTGCACAAATTGGTGAGCTTTAAAATAGGGTGCCAATGTGTCCATTCCCAGTGTCCCTGAATAACCTTAAAAATTAAAGACAGAGAAGGTTCAGATGCTTGGGTGCAGATATTTACCCACCTGATGTGTGCTACAATGGCATTTGCAAGGACCTAGAGCCAAAGACTCATCTTTTCATTTGGTTTAAGATGGAAATAACTTATATTTCCATTCCCACCCGCCTCCCAACACATATTGGAACTTAGAAATGGAAGCCTGACTATGCTTTGAAATTTCGTTGCCAAAGCCTAAAATTATATTGTCATGGCCAGGCTTAAATTTACTTTCTCCTTAACCACTACAAAGACTGCTACTAAATTTTCTTACCAAAAATATATTCTGAATTGAAGGAGTTTTATGAGATTAGTGAAAATCATCCGTGAGTTAAAGTATCTTGCTTTCAAAAGAAGCTTTCAATAACTGCCACTCATCTTCTTCTGTGAATGCTTTATTTATATATTTATTTTGCAAAGTATTCTACAACTAAGTTTCATAACGCTTTTGTCAATAGAATGTAATTTTGCTCATATCATTCTGTCAACAAAAAGGCAACAGAATATAATCTTTTTATCCACAGAAATACACTGCAAAATCTTTTTGCATATGCTTATCAAATAGAGAATGTTTACTAACTGAAAATATGATATATTCTCCACTCTGAACAAACTTTGATTGAATATTGAGAGTTTTAAATAAAGTTAAATTCTATAAAACACCTTTACTTAACACTTTTGCCCCAGTGAGATCACTGCTGATACATCCCTAACTCTGGCTCGCTGTCCTGGCAGTGGGATTTGGGAGACTTCTTCAAGACAGTAAATTTGCTCCTGAATTTTCAATAGGCAATTGCTACAAGGTTGGTTGGGTTTTTTCTCATGTGAATGTTTCCTGGGAATAAGAAGCTGGATGGGCTGATAACCATTTTACCTATACCTTAAATTTTACTGCTCTGTTCATTCCTACTTGGATGTACGAGGGGTAGGGTACAGACTCCAAAAACCTGGACTTTCACTCATGTTACCTGTTGTGGAGAAAGTATCTGTCATAATGACTATTTTTTTCAGATATGGTTTTATAGTTGATGACATAGTTTGAGTTTCTCTGTGTTGCCAACTTCTTTCATTATGGCTCTGTTGATAGCACTACATTGCTTGTGAAGAGCATGTGTACTGGAGCAACTACCATGACAAAATTAATGCAAAATCCCTAGCTTTATGTCAGGTTATAACACTGGTGTATTGAAGAGATGGACATCTCTGGTTACATGGGAAGATTTTTCATGTCTTACGCTCTGACCGAATGGTGGGAACAGAACTGGTTTACAGTTATTTGTGAAGAGGACTGGAGGCGAACATATAGCGTGACCTTGCACTTTGAGTTCAGGAGACCCAACACTTCTTTCTGAATTTTTCACTATGACCTCACGACCTCACGTAGTTCTCTTTAGTGTGTCTCTGGTTCATGGTGTTCTGTGAAGCACCTGGAGATCTATGGAGACATTGTTTTATCACATGTTGTTATCATACTACAAGATGATAGGATTTTGTCAGCATAGCATATGAATCAGCTTTCTGAAATGAGCATCAATCTAGAGAAGAATTGATAAAATGTTCTTGATTTGTTTGGTTTGTTTTTTTTTACAATACACCGAAGAGTACCCATCAATAGTTCTGTACCTTTTTCTTTTGAACAAGCAGAAACAACCAATACTGGGAAATGTTATTACACTGAATGAATTGATGTGTTTTTAGAAAATGAATGACTGCAATGATAGCTAAGTGTTTGGATGCAATGGCTGACACTACATCTGTAAGAAAAAAGAACTTCTTTTAAAGTGGAAAAATAACTTCCTTTAAAGTGGATAAAAATAATTTATTTTAGATTGTTCTGCTTTTTGCCAGTTGTCTTCTGAGGTGATACTTCTCTTTTTGGCCCTGAATATAATTTTAAATTTATTTTCCATTCTGCATGTAAGTTTAATACATAAAATTTCTTTTCATGTTACATTCGTCAAGGGTACATATGCTACCCAGTTTCATTTCTTTCTGCAATAAAGGAGTGATCAGAAAAAGTGGCATGAAGTTGTTCTATACCAAAAAATGCTCTTGAAATTCCCACCGCTCAAGCAAAAAAGCAGCTTACAAGTTCTTCATTGGACAACTTTTTTTCACATGTTGTTAAAATGTCTGTGCTGTCAGTACTTTTTCCCCAGCATTGAGGCATTAAGCATTAAGAAAATGATGTGTTCTTATAGTATAAGAGATACTGTATTTTCTACTGTAGGTAAGAGCTAGAAGTTTTTATAAGATTGCAAAACATGCTTTGCCTCCATGAAATCTTGAAATTTACCGTGAGAAATAAAAATTGACAGAACTCTAAACTATAGAAAGCAACTTCATATTTTATCTAACTTCCTGTTTTCTACCTTATGCTTATTATATATTTACATGCCTATTTATATGTACACACAGATATGGAGATTCCCACTGACTCAGGTAAAGATCTTAAGCTGTATAGCTGCCTACATATGGAAAGGAAAACAGCCATATCTCTTTAGTCTTCTGATGTTTTTGTTCTACAGAAGCTTCACAACTTCCAAACACAAATTTCTTTCTCTCTTGCTTTCTATTTTTTTTTCTTCACTGTTCTGCAGTATTTGAGAAAGAGGCTGTTTGGTTTTTTGGCACAAAGTTTTTACTAGGGTATCTGCAAAAACAGTGCTTTTATTTCACGGTGTGACCCTATAGGGCCATAAAATTCCAGAAGTATATGTGTTGGGGGGTGTGTGGGGGATGCTCTCCTCTGAAATGGCATCCGACTCTAAAAGCATAAGCTATAGAATAAATATTCAGGGCATCTGTCCAAACCAAAGACTGCAGTTTTGATAAAGCTGTACATACAGTAAATATTCTTTGTGACATAACACTTATAAAAATATTATGACAGCATTGAAAACATTTTGACAAGCAAGAAAGCTATTTAAAATAGAAGAGACAACCCAAGTAAAGAAAGCAAAAGTAAGATGGCCATCTTGAAAACTCTGGGAAGGGCTGTGGCTTTCTTGCTTTGCTTTTGTTTACAATGAAGTGAGGGTGTTCAGAGACATTCAGATACATTTCCTCTAATGAGATATCAGTCCACTGGTGAAAGGACAGAAATAAAGTTTGGAATTAAAAGAGGTGAAAAGAGGAGAAGGATTTTGTCTTGAAGTGCTGACTAGGAAGAGGATATGAACTGGGATGTCTGATTCCTGCCAGCAAGGCTAACTTTCAGATTCACCTGTAAGGAGGACACTAAAATCCCATTTAATTGGCTTCTGTAAAATTAATATCTGTTTCCTTTTTCAAGCATCTCACAAGAAATTACTTTCAAATTTTAGGGGTAATCTGAGGATATATTTTGTTGTTTCTCATTTTCTGTAATCTTGCTCCTGATTATGTAATTAAAATATTATGTCCTTTTATTTGCCAGAAAAAGTATGCACTGTTTCCATTTTTTAAGCCTGATATGAAGTGTGACTCCAGGTTGAAATTAAAACACTAGAAGCATTCTGCCTGTATTTGTTACCTTCAAAGGAAAAAAGTCGTGTATGCAGGTAACCCTTTATGGGAAATACTACAAGGTCCTGGAATGAAGAAAAATTCAGCAACTTGCTGAAGTATTTTCTATATGAGTTAGTTTAGTTATTAGTAACAAAATTTTCTTGGTGTGTTTGTGTTTTGGTTTTTTTTCATTGTTGGTTTGGTTTTTTTGTTCTGTTTTGTTTTGTTTGTGTTTGGTTGTACGGGGTCGGGTTTTTTTGAGAAAGAGGACTAAGTGTCCCTTGTTCAGGTCCCTGATTTATGTACCTCCCACACAGTCTTACAAATCAAAGCATAGAAAACCGGAAGATTTTCCAGCCCAGCTGTTTGCTGGTGACACCATTATTCAAGAGACTGCTGTCTGGAATTTGTGTTATGTTTTAGATAGTTTAAAAGATGTAAAATTTGCTCTAGGAAAACTTCATCATGTTGTATCTGGAGATATTTTTCTGCTTCAGCCAATCCAAAAGTTCATGTTTTCTTTTAGTGATGAGTACTTCATCCTGTCTGGAATAGATGAATAAGCAGAGCAGAAGTAATAAAGGCTCCTTAATCAGTGATATTTAATACTCCTCCTACAGTTCATTGAGGACACTTCCTTTTTCACTCGGTCTTAGTACCACTCTCAGGTCCTCTCCTCAGCTCTCATGCCCTTCTTCTGCTTACCTTGAGCAGCTTTTACATTCTGGTGTCTTCCTCTGCTCCATAAAAATAATAATGACCACAACAATTTGTGGTTTTAATTTCACAGTTTGCCTAGACTGTTGCTGCTTTGCAGTGTTTCCAGTCTTATTACCACGTAGCCCTGTTCTCACTTCCATTTATTCAGATGTATTTTCTCTGCTTTTTCATTCTCTGATCTCCCCTCCCTCTTCCCCCTACTTTATCTGTAGATGTATTAATTCATGTCATTTTGTGCAATGAAACACGCAAATCAAAGGTATTTTACAGAGATGCTTCAAAAAAATTCAGTATGAATATGAGTATGAACTGTAATTTAATATATGTTTGTATGTATGCACATATTAAAATAATCTCAATCTGTAATTATACATTAACCTGGTAAAATGAAAACTCCAGTGCCACTTTAAAGGTAGTGTTACTATCCTGCTATAAGACCATAATATAAGTGTATCCAGAGAGCTAATAATATAGTTGAAGCTGATGTTGACAGTTACTAGCATATTAAATTTTCTTAGTTGTTGTGGAAACTGCTGTATATATTTGACCCTATCCTTACTGAATCTGATGAGTGTTCCTCCTAAAACTGAAACCTGAATTTGGCAGGGTGCCAGGTATTCTCTTTACCCTCTCCTCTTGCAATTTTGCTTCAATTGTGTCTCATTTCCATTTCTAATTTAACTGTACTTTAGCTCATTGTGACAGTATCTGCACTTGACAGATTTGTCACAGTATTTGTCCTATTTCTATCAGCTGCAAGATTCCTTTTCTTTTTCAGGTTCTCCTTCTTTCACTTGTCCCAGAACCTGGTAGTCATCATATTTATATTAACAGAACATAATGATTTGAAGTAAGATTTGCCTCATTCATTGGCACTGGTCTTAGTTAGAATGAATTTCTTTTCAGAGCAGTTTCATAGCAGAAGGCATATAGATATTTTTCAGAATATCAATCTTTGTGCTATTTTACTTCTTAGTTTAGTTGGAATTTTGGTTTGTTTAGGCTGTCATTACAATGGATTTTAAAAAGACCAAAAATAATAATAAACACCATGTCCCAGTTGTTTATTACATGATTACCAGCAAAGAGACCAAGAGTGCCATTCAGACATGTGAAGCACAAAATGACCAGAATTACACTTACTGTGTAGCAGTGGTTTTTTCTCCTCTCCTGAAACTTGAACTGCTCTGTCGGCTATTTATTATGTCTGTCTGGCTTCTATCTTATTTTTTATCTTATTTTCAGGACATATTTTTGACCAATATAAACAATTTGCTTTTATTTCTCCTTTAATCTTTTTGTCTCCACTGCTCTCCACTGGATCTGCTCCAGGAGCTCCTTGTCTGTCTTCTGGCCTGGACACAGCACTGCAGGTGAGGCCTCACCAGGGCTGAGCAGAGGGGCAGAACCACCTCCCTCGCCTGCTGGCAATGCTCTTCTGAATGCAGTCCAAGATGCCATGGGCCTTGGTCACCAAGAGAGCCTGTTGTCCACCGGGACCCTCAGCTCCTTCTCCACAGAGCTGCTTTCCAGCAGGTCCCCCCCAGCCTGTGCTGGTGCCTGGGGTTGTTCCTCCCCAGGTGCAGGATCCTGCATTTGCCTTTGATGAATTTCAGAAGGTTCCTCTCTGCCCGTCTCTCCAGCCTGTCGAGGTCCTTCTGAAGGGCTGCACGGCCCTCTGGGGTATCGGCCACTCCTCCCAGCTTTGTGCTGCAGTGACATTGCTGAGGAGGCCTCTGCCCCTTCATCCAAGTCACGGATGGGTAAGTTAAACAAGATCAGGCACAGTACTGAACCTTGGGAGGCACCACCACGGACAGGCCTCCAACTGGACCCTGTGCCACTGATTATGACCCTCTGGGTGCTATTGTTCATCTTGCTCTGATTTTTTATCAGTTAAATGATGAGCTCTGGAGCAGTATGGTCTATTGCTCGTGGGAAGTCAGTAAGGTTTTTCATTAGTACTCAGCTTCCCCTCAGTTATAACACAATATTAACTAGGTAGACATATTTTCTTATTTGTTAAAGCATGTTTAAAACACATGGACGAAAACTGCAAAAGTGCAAAAATTAGACACCACCCTTCCACTACCAATTAAAAAATATTTACTTACAGGAGATCTGACAAAATGTGTAACCGAATGTCAAATGTGTACAGATTACTATCGAGAAAAAGGAAATAGACACCTTATTTTAGTGTTATATTGCAAGACATCCACTAGATAAAAGAGTAAGAACAAAGAATATCGATAGGAAACATCCTATTTCTAGTAATTTATGTCACGGGTAGGAATTACTGGGCTGAAACAACTCCAGCATGAATGGATTGTGGAGGTGAAAAACATAATAAGGACATGAGGACATGAACTATGTGTTTTATTAATGGTGTATATAAGGGCTAATGCTCTCTTCAGACTACTTCTTTCCATGTCCCTAGGGAAATACTCCCAAAAACTCAATAGGAGGCTGTTTTCTAGACTTCCAAATTTTAAAATACCTTGTTGTCTCAATGAGGTTTTGTACAATCCAGTGTTTCGTCTATGTTTCATTGTTTTGTTATTTTTTCTCAGCATATCTATGGTTCCTGAATGAATATTATCAGACAAAATCCTCAGAGGAAAATTAGAAACATAATGGATCAGATCCTAAAATGTGGTAATTTAATAGTTATAGAATAGGCTAGCAATTTCAACTAATTACAAATTGAGATTTGCCTCTGACTCCCAAATAAGCAAAATTCTACTATACCAGTGGTAGTGTAAGAAGTCACCGTGTATCTACAAGTGCTTTTTTCTCTCTCAAGAGCCAGGACCACCTTAGCAGGACTAACTTGATCATGAAAAGAGTCTTGATAGGAAAGCTAATTGGATAAGCTCTTCTATTTTTTAAAAATGGACCTGTAGATGGTGGTTCTACATGCCTGACAGATTTTGTAGCACTGAACTCTTGCGACCTGTTAATGTGTGAGTGTGACCGGCTGCTCCTTCTGCACTCTTCAACACATGAAACCAATATTGTCGTCAAATGTGACTCATGTCTTTCTATGAGTGTGTGCTATTACACATCCTTCTTATTCCTTGTCTGATAGGTAAAGGATAATTTTAAAGTGCAGATAGCCAAGAAGAAGATATGACAGAAGCCTTAATACTCTCTATTAAATGGGAACTAATTGCAGTCATACTAACTGGCTATGTGTGTCTCAGATTTACAAGATAACCAGCTAGTGTAGTTTTAAATGTTAGGATCAGAACCATCATCTCATGAATTCCGTGTGCTGTGCCTTAGAAGTTAGGAGCCTTTGAAAACATGTACTTCAAATTTAAACAATCAGAAGACTAATAAAAATGTAAGTAATACTATTTTTTAGCTTTCATTCTCTAGGAATATAAGATTATATATTAAACAAAGTACATTTGGAATACAGGTACTTATGCAGTCAGAACTTGGGGAGAATTTCATAATCCTCAGAATAAAATTAAGAGAGCTGACAGTACAGGTTAGGTGTTAAGAATGACCTCTTAGTTTAGTTTCTAAAGGCATTTGTTTTCCTAGTCAGACCCTAATTTTGTCATATCCTTAGAGACCTACAAGAAGCAAGTTCTTGCCCTTACTCAGAACAGTTTCCCAAGCCAAGGGGAATTCCTCGGTAAAAGGAGTTTATTCTGAAGGTTGTTTGTGATTGACTTGAATCAACATGTCAATTTTAAATATGTACCTGATGAAACACAAGTTGTACAAAAAGTATTTCTTTCTCTAACCTGTAAAATATATGTGGCTATTTTACTGTAGTATTATTCAGTCTCGGGAGCCAAACTACCCAGAATATTTTCTGAAAGTGAAAATAAAAGCAGACTGAATACAGCTAGGTTTGTTTGCTTTTATGTGGTGAAAAGATAATTTTTAAGAATAAAAATTAAATCTTTTGACACATTTCTTATCATTAAAATTAAATTCTTTGGAAAATATATTTAACCATAGTATCACAGAATGCATCTATTATGCTCCATCTGTTGTATTTGTTTTTGATTTCTGCTATTGTATTTGAAAAAGTAATAGACAGAGAAAGGATGCTTTAATAAAACTATAAACAAACTACAAGTTATATTATTAAACTACCTGTTTGTATATATTGAAGAAACTCTAATATTAAAGGCTGAATTTGAAGACTGTTCTAGAGTGGAAAAGACTTTGTATATCATGAATACTCAGCAGCAGTTACCAAAAGGAAATGTTCTTTGGCAGGTCAGATGATTCAATTGGTCACAGTATTATTGCCCTTGTGGCAAAGTGTATACATACGGTCATTTTTCTGGTGCCCTGTGAAAAGCCATAATCATCCTGTTAATGAGAATAGTTAAAACTGAAAACAATGTCTGAAAGTACCAGCACTACCCTTCTGATTTTAACCCATGAGTTTTCTGAAGATTTCCTGCTATCTACTAAAATACACAAACAGCTGACAGTGAGAATAATCAGTCACTTGAAGCATTTTGCAGGCTCTCCATCTAAACTACACATCATCTGGGACCTGAGCACCAGTCGAAGAGGGAGAAGGATGTGTGAGCAAGAACAATGCCAGTGGAAGGCAGGGGCAAAAGTGGGGGCTGCCAAAAGACCATTACATGGTCGAAGAGCAACAAACATTTCTAGTGAAGACTGAAGTCCCAACTTGGAATGCCCAGTTTGATGCTCAGTTTCACATTCTGACAGTATGCAGACAGTCCAAAACCTGTGTATATGTGTGTATGTAGACGTGTAAAATTCTGGGTAAGGTCATGTCCATTTTCAGAATTTTGATGCATCTCTGTTCTCCATAACATTGATATATTACTAACTATCAGTCAACCTTGCTTAGGAATACAGGTTATTATAATAATAATTAATATTAATTAGTTTTTCTTTTATTAATTATTAAGTTTTTGTTTCCCTTAAGGCAAGTCAATATCAGGAAACAGCGATAATGAACGTTTATCTTTGATCTAATTATTTGTCAGAGCATGACAACCAGCTTGTGTCTATGTCACTGACACGTATGGAATAAAGTGTACAACCCTGTGACATTGTGGTTCATAGATAATTGTGATAAATACTGGTGAGTGAGTAAATCTGGAAGAAAAAAGCATTGAACAGTATTTTATTCACGAAGACATATTTTGTCCCTTCAAAAAAAAAAATCCTATTCCCAATCTCCTTGTTCTTTTTTCATTTTATTGCAGTAGATCTGCCATTTCTTCAGGGGGTCAATAACATAAAGAGGAGTAGTCATTTTATGCTTTTCTTATGACCCTAAAATTAATCCACTTTCAATCCATCAATCAGTGGTCATAATTTTAGGCTGACTGTTCTCATTGTAATGGAAAGAGTCTCATTTAAATTGATTGACAAACTGAGAAGCTTTGATAAAATACGGTCTGCTTTTATTAATCTTCTGACTTAATAATGAGCTGTCTGATTTTTTTCTCTCTATTCACCCACCCTCTCCTTACTTCAGCTCTCCTTGATATACTGCATTATAATATGACTGTAGCTGAGCATTGGGTTTTCTCAGTTCTGTGGTGATTTTTATGCCTATGCCTGATAATTTTTATGTACTTTTTTGTGTTTTATGTCCTTTTGCTATCTTTTGGCTTAGCCACGTAAAAATCTACTATAGATGCAGAAATTACTATAGTGAATGAGATCATTGATTTACCTGCACTGGTGTTATCTCCTTGACAGTGCTGGAGATACCAGAGGATTGTGTGAGAGACACTTTTTCCTGCCACATCCTTTGAAACATGGCGATTGTGCTTTCTGTAACAAAATAACCTTTCTGCACTTTTAAAGGTTTTTTTTCAGTATTTTGGTGTTTTCATAATATGTATAATTATTTATGTTTAGCTGTTCTAAGGTTTTTGTCTCAATAACATTTCAATAGAATTAAGAAGCCACTGCATCACTGTGTTCAAAATGTAAACTTTGCTTTTATACTCATTTTTTGTTCGTTTTTTTTTTTTTT
>VZTE01001125.1:278706-309247 GCA_013397775.1 Eulacestoma nigropectus
TTTTTTTTTTTTTTTTTTTTTAATAGTAGAACTCAAGAGGTGGTAAATATAGACATCTGATTAGCTTCTTTTTACCAAATGTTTAGCTTTATAAGTTTTTGACCTCAGAGAGGCAATGAGAAATTTTTGTGTTTCCAGAAGTTTCCAGCGAAAAGTACAGCAAAATATGATGAAAATAGACAATGAAGTGAGAGCTAATGAGAGGTGGCAGGTGGTGGTTCTGCCCACAGTACAAACAGGTTTGAGTGGGAGATGCTGTCTTAAAATTATGTTATGTGTTACACCAATAGTTAAAGAAAATAAGATTTAAGGGGAAAAAAGGAAAACCAAAATAATCTTTCAAGATATGCTTGTTACAAACTGAGGTCTACTGCCTACAATAAGAAAAAAATGGGCCTTGTACTCAAATCAAGGGACTTTGTGTCACCCTCTGTTGAAAATTCTTGACTTAAGAAAAGAAGGGTCACTTTAGTGCTGTCTTCAATCTCTGTAATATAATGAAGTGTTCTTTTTTCAGCATTACAGAAAAATTTTAAAATTAAAAATATACCCATTGTTTTTTAATCCACTTTTCTGTGAAGTAACATATACTGGTCAACTTTGAAGGCAGATTCTGAGGATAGAAGGCCAGTGTTTTTGGCTGGATGTGATTATGAATTTTTGTCACTCTGTTAATTTCAGTGTATCTCTCTCTCCTGAATAGTTTTTTCCACTTCCAACTTTTCTGTTCTGAAGGGTTTTTCACCCTCAATATTGTATAATTTTTCGAAGGGACAGACTTTTTGAAACTGTATTCTCTAAATGAAAAGTTAATGAATTTAAAATGGTACTCCTAAAAGCCTTACACTGACTGAAAACAATGTAATTTTTTTAATATTTGGCTAGGTAACCTTAACCTAAAATTTCCTTTAGCTTTTGTGGCTTTGATTCTAATTTGAGCTATCTGCCCTCTTAGCCTGCTGCTCTATTCTAGTGAAAACATGGTACAACTTCTGAAACTTGTTGTGGGCTCAGGAGCGCAAGTGCAAGTAAAATAATCAAGTGTGTGGGATGTCAGAAAGCTGAGCTTATGTGGAATTCTTATCTGACCTTACTTCAGGAGTCAAAACAATTGGTAAATTTAAATGATAATTAGAATGATTAGGATTTTTGTGTTGGCAACGGAGAGAAGTAAGCGCAACTTAGATACATGGGAGAAAATCATAGACTAAAGAATAAAAATTCAAGTAAGAGAGATCTAATTTTTTATTATCAAATTAAATACTATTATAAGAACAGATGAAATCTGAAAAAAAGCAAATTATTCAGCAATTGTTTGAGAGACAGTGCAATATCAATTGCCTAGTTACAGAAGTACTTGTTTATTTTACGTGTGTGTTTTTAGCAAGATTAGAGTAAGACAGAAACCACAGTCAAACTGTCTTAAATACAGAATGTAAACTTTTAATGCTATGTTGAACCCAAGATGTTATCATGGTGGAAATGAAGTGAAGGTAGTGAAGTTCTAGCCCTCATATGGAAGCAGCAAAGCACAGTGGAGAGGGCAGTTTTGTTTCTTACAGAAAATTCTCTAAAACTCCAACACAAGAAAGAACATAATCTTTATTTGTAAATTCACTTGTTTTCCTATTTCAACAATTTACTCCTAAAAGGTTGAAGTGAAGATAGCTTTAATTGCAGTTGATGTTACAGAGATACCTTGTGTATATGATTTACTAGTGAAATCAGAATTGATAATTCCAATTACACTCTGTGCTACAAAGTATAAGAAAAGGAATCCTAAGAATTTAATAAGGTAGGATTCCATGGAAGGCAGTAAAACTTTCCTTGCTGCTCTTCTACAACTTCTGTCAGTTGCTGTGTTTGCAGTTAAGCCCAGTTTAGACAATGCCAGTGTCTGTCAAATGACACTTGTAAGATGAAGGATCATCTGCCTTATTATTAATTCTCTGACTAAAGCTCCGGTTGTGTTCCTTTATTCTTACCTCTGCCCAAGGTTATGCTCCATATTTGTGGAGCATTTTTGTAATTCAGTAGGACTGGCTTCTAATTGGCATATGCTCATTTGCTTGAACATACTAATATAGGCATTAGTTATTTTCCAGCGTCTCTGAGTCCTGTCAGGGCAAAGGTTGCTCATGTGATGTAAGAGGTCTTTGGAGGATTCTCCGTTCTACAGAGCCATGTTTGATTTTATTCAAGGGATTATTCCTGTATTAGGGCAGTAAAGGCCCTAACTTGCTGACTGAAAATTTTTGCCCCAGAACTGGTTTAAGAATAGATAAGGGAAGGAGTCCAAAGACTTTATTTTTGTCTTTTTCCCATTGTATATTATGATTTGCTGCATTAGGTTCAATTTCAGGCAGTGGAGCAATGAAAGTTGGAAAATGATGTCAGCAAAGGCTGACAAGCAAAAAATGGAAGGGGTCACTGTGTAGTGTGGAATAGTCCCCTCTCTGTGCTGCAGGGATGTTAAAATTAATTAACATTTATTTCAGTATGAAAGTAAAGAAAAGATTGATAGTAATTCTTCCCAGGGGACAAGAGAAAGGAGAAAGAAATGTCTTTCCTCACATCCTTCTCTTTCTCCCTCCAGGAAAATCCAAATGGGATAGAAATGAACACTGCCTTCAACAGCAGTTCAGTTTGTGGGAGTGGAGGATACGTGAAGAAGGATAAGAGATATTGGAGGCTAGAGCTGCAAGACAGGCAAAGGAAGAGATAGAAAGATAGATGTGTGACACCCACATTTTAGTGTAAAAAAGTGTGATGGGAGAAAAATTCTAATGGTCACAATGCAGAATTAGTAAAGGAAAATATAAATAAGGGGAAAATGAACACAGTTATTTTGATGAGAAAAAATAATTATCTGAAATTATCTGGTTTTGCCATGCAAGTATAAAACATAACTTGTGTAAATTTAAGGATGATGATACATAATTAGCAGCCTCTCGTCACTCAAAGCTATGTTTATCTGAAATATCACATATAACACTCAAAAATAAAACACCTTTCCTGCCATTGCTAGAATGGGCGCTTCTTAATTGTATCCGTAAATGAAAAGTTCCTGACAATTTTCATGTTTACCTAAAGACATTATACATATGTGATTCTCTACATCTTCAGGTTCTGACTGATAATTAGTCTTGAAGGTTTTATCTGATGATTTTAACTTTCCCATTTTTCAGTTCTGACTCCCATTACCTCCTGTAGAAGCTTAGGTGAATTTAATTTTCTGACTTCCAGTTTGTCTCGTCTCAGGTTCCCAAACACTCATTACTTGGTTTATGATGCTTGTACTGGAAACAGTGGGTCCTTTAGTTTTGACCTGACTGTGCTGATTTCCTTATCATTCATGTGCACTAAATCCAAGAAAACATGTTTTAGAAGTAGGAAATTTGAAATGTGATTTATTATTTTCAAGCATCTGTAAATACTAGTGGTGATTTTTCTACTAGATACACACATAGAAAAGTTAGGAATATAAAAATTCATCAGTATGAAGAAACTACTGCTATTAAGCATGGACACTCTATTGTTACACGAAATGCTCAGAAGGCTAAAGCAAATCAGCTAGAGTTGGTACAGACTCTTGTGTCTAGGAACAAGGAATTGATAATTTCTGTCCTATTCCTAGTCTTTCTGCTTACTTCTTAGAGTATAGTTTTAAATTTTGCTTTCACTGGATCAGATCAGTACAAAGGCCAGGATGGCATCTTGTAGATGACATTTCCCAGTTCCCTCTTGCTCTCTGCTCACCTCCTCCAATCAAGGAGAATCAGGTAGCATTGAGAGCTGTGTGCACTTGAGTTACACCCAGGTCATGGGTTCAATCCCCGTACAGACCTTTCGCTTAAGAGTTGGACTTGATTATCCTTATAGGTCCCTTCTCACTCAGAATATTTTGTGATGTTTCTGTGATGCTTCAAGGGGTTTTGAATAGCTTCAAAGATGGAGATTCCACACTCTCTGTGGATAACCTCTTCAGTGCTTGACCATCCTCACAGTAAAAAGACTTTTCTTATATTTAAGGAATTTCCTGTATTTCGATATAGGTCTATTGCCACTTGTCCTGTCATTGAGCACTACATTTACTCCATCTTCTTTACTCCTCCTCATTAAGTATTTCCACAGATGGATAAAATCCCTGAGTCTTTTCTTCTCCAGCCAGAGGAGTCCCAGCTCTCTCAGGGTGTCCGTGCACGAGAGAAGCTTCAGGCCCTTCATTGCCTTTGCAGCCCTTCGCTGGAGCAGCTCTGGTAAGCACTGCCCTGCACTGGGGAGCCCAGAGCAAGACACAGCACTCCAGGTGTGTCTCCCCATGGCTGATTAGAGGGGAGGATTGCCTCCTTTGACTTTCTGGCAATGTTTTCACTGTGGTATTAGGAATGGTGTCCAGGTGTGCAAGTTTTGGCAATAAGGTAGAGACACAGCTAGAATAATTTCCTATAAATATATTTAGCCTTGATTTAAATGCACACAGTTTTATATGAGGTTTTTTAAAGAAATATTTAGATTAAAATTTGTATAATGGAGAATTGAAACAAAAAGCAGTACCTAATTTGCAGAATCTTTGCTTTATAAAGAACACCAGAGTTCTTGAAAAGAGTGAGGCAGAGGAAGAGAGAAGATTTGTTAAGAAAGTAAGTAGCCATGGATTCTAGAATGATTATTAATCCATATTTATCATGTAAAAAATAGATTCTTTTGAAATATGTTACTCATCTCCTGAATATTTGACAGCTGGTAGGCTTCTTTTCCTGTTGCTGCACTTCACGTAGATGGATGCTTCTTGTTATCACTGATCATAATTTCCCATATTAATAATATTGTAAGTTGGGTTGCTTAAAAGAGAGAACCTTCTTTTCTGTTAAATTATCTGTATTAGATAGAATACTAATTTCGATTATATCATCCTTCTGCTTTCATATTCACAGAGTGTACTAATTCTTCTGTGTGCATCGGTCTCAGATTATATAGAGATATTTATCAATAGTAAGGCCACAAGTCGCCTATTTTCACTGGTTTCTAGAATGCTGAAAATTTGCTGAGGAATATCTTAGCAGTATGTGATAAACACAAGATGTTTGAGAAACATCAGGATTGAAAATAAGATATTTCCCTTTCAGGATGGGTTTTTTTTACTTGTTTGGTTTTTTGTTTTGTTTTGTGGTTTGGTTGGTTGGTTTGGGGTTTTTTGTGGGGTTTTTTGTGGGTTTTGTTGTTGTTGTGGTTGGTTGGTTTGGTTTTTGGTTTGGTTTGGTTTGTTTTTTTAAATTTGTAATTTTAAAGCAACTGTATGATAATGCAAAAAATAGGACCATGATGATTTTCCCAAAAAAAAAGAAGTGTGGTTTTACGCTACTCCCAGACAAATCCAACCAATTTCACACTGACAGCACTGTGGCAGTCCACATGGTTTATTTGCAGAGGAGGAAACTTTCCTTTTTTTTCATACACTATCTGTGAAAAGAAAACAGATGCTAATTTTATCTTTACTGCGCCTTCCTGATCAAGAACACTCATCTCCCAAAAGAGACGGGGTTGCTCACTCTTTATGATGACAGCTGCCTTTTAAAGAAGCAAGGAATGAAGCATCTGAGGAATGTATGTGTCCTGCTAGGAGCACAGTGGGATAAATGTCTTCCATTTGAGATAAGATGTACTGACAGCTCAGTAGGAATAGCTGAAATTAACTGTGCATTTGAAGGTTTCATACAGACCTGAATCACTAAAACCAACTTGCATGTGTCTTATAATTTGAATAAATCTTGCTTTTTCTGCAGAGCCGAAAAAGGAGCTATTTTGCGTTGCTATTAATTATAATTTTTGCCACAAAGAGCAATGGCATTGTTTAAAAAAGAAAAAGCTAATAAATACTTCAAACATAATTTATTGTGCATTTTATAAAAAAAAAAAAGGGCGAAGTAAAAAGTGATATGGATGAGAGTGGAAATTAATCAGTGATTTGCAAGGTTTAAATCTCTGCCTTTGTTGCAACTCAGCCAGGAACTGAACTAATGAGCTGGCAGTGGAGATGTGGTGAGCAGCCAACAAGTCCTGAGGAGTGCATCAAAAAAAGGGAAGACTAGTAAGTGTCAAAGACCATCAATATTTATTTAAAGACCAATAGTTTCACCAGAAAATGTTATACTGATAAACCACAGCCAGAATGTCATGAGTGCATCCATTTATGCTTCCAAAAAATGAATTAAACAACTCAAGCTTCTGGAGAAACATTAGTCTTACATATCAAAAAGCTTCTGTAACCATTTCTGATTCCTACCTGTGTTTCTGACTTACATCGATTTTCTGTATTTCCTTAAACACATTAGAAGATGAAAAAAGCCCACCAGCTCTGTTGATGCTTCTTTTCTGTTTAGAGTTGACAATTACAGTGTTTTGCAATGTTTTTGAAAGGTGTTCCAGTCCACACTCTGGCTCACTTGCCGGATGAGTTCAGTCAACATTCATAGAAACTATAAACATGTTACAAACCCTGCCTTTTCTTTCGAGCTGAACAAATTATAGACTGATACATCAAGCTCTTGTAGCAGGAAAGAGCATCTGTCTAACTTTTAATGGTAAAAGTATATGGTACACTTGTCCAGTCTCTAGAATTAAAGATTGCCGATTTATTTATTGAATGGCTTAGGTATGAGAATTAATTGTGTCTTCATTTCACGGAAAGAAACGTGGAAAAACTGAAATTAGCTTGACAATAGCAGCCTGATTCAAGTTTATAGAGCTGCAAACTGGTGGCCCTTAGCTAAGGCAATAAAGCATCTCTGGTGCTGTGCAACATGACTATAACTTCTGAGGATGGGTTTGGGTCATCTTGTTTAAGGAAAATAATGTGTAAACTAATGTACAACAATAATCTAAAAAGCTAATAAATGAAGAAGAATGAAAGACAGAGGTGAAGACTCGCCAGTCTGGAAAAAGAAATGAGATGACAGAACAGAAACTTTGAAGCAAACCTCCCTAGCTGCTGAAGCTCCAGATTCTTGAATGTGACTAGACTGATTACACTTTTTTTTTGTTATTTTGGTAAGATAGGATCAGATTTTGGACACAATTAATTTTAAAACAATCAAGTTTTTGGTATTTGTATGGCATAGACTAGTACCACACATTGCTAATTGTGTGCTCGGGAAACTCTTTGACCCTATAAAGAAGAAACAAAAGAAATTAAAGGAAAGAAATTGCAAGAAAATATGAAATAGGCAAAGATAAGATTGTATTTCAAACAGAATACTGAAATCTGAGGGGTCAATTAAGAGTAAAAGGAGGACTGTACATTTTGCATTTTAAAATATGCTTTTCAGTGACATATTTTATTTCTGGATAGTGGCTTGTACTTTTTATATGACTTTAGGAAATGAAGTGTCTTAGGGTTGTTTTTTTTTTAAATACCTTATCCACATGATGGTATAAAATATTTGCAGAAGATGAGAAGAAAGACAAAATCACATGCCTTGTCTTTAGATATGCTGGTTACCAGGTGGCCAAGAAGGCCAATGGTATCCTGGCCTGTATCAGAAATAGTGTGGCCAGTATTGGTGAGGTTACATCTCGAATTCTTGTGTTCAGTTCTTGCCACATCTTTACAAGGAAATATTGAGGTGCTGGAGTGTGTCCAGAGAAGAGCAGCAGAGCTGGTAAAAGGTCTGGAGCACAGGTCTGATGAGGACCAGTTAGGGAAACTGGGGTTCTTTGGCCTGGAGAAAAGAAGTCTCAGGGGAGACCTCATCACTCTTTACAACTACCTGAAAGGAGACAGAACAAGGGAAAATGCCCTCAAGTTGCACCAGGAAAGATCTAGATTGGATATTGGAAATTATTTCTGCACTGAAAGAGTGCTCAGGCATAGCTCAGGGAAGTGGTGAAATCATATCCCTGGCATGGGAATGTGTTCAAAAGGAATGTGGATGCGACACTTGGGGACATGATGTCGTGGTGATCATGGAGGTGCTGGATTAGTGGTTGGACTTGATGATCTTCTCCAATCCTAAAGTTTTTATGATTCTGTGAATCTATAAATCTGGAGAAAGTAAAAGTTGGTGTTATAAATGAGAGATTTAACAAAAACCTAGACGTGACAGATTGAGTTTGCTTAATATTTCTTCCTCCCCTTCCACTGTTGTTGCCCAGGTGAATACACTAAATCTGCTGACAACATTTTCACAATTGAATGCAGTGACAAGTTGAGGCCAAAGTCAGTGACATGGAGAAAGCCCAGTCTCTCACTAGAATATGTCCTGGCAGCCTGTAATCATACGACTTTTTCTTAATCCTGCACAGAGTATCTGCCTTTCCCTCAATCTTTTAAATACATTTCGCTTTGCAGGGTCTTTTATTAACAAATGTACAGACACGTAGTCATTGCCATTTCTTTGAGTCAGTTCTTGGCAGGGCTGTTAGATGCCAGGTAGCACAAATCAGGAGATGTTACCAATAAAACAAAACTTAACTGGTCGTTTGTAGCATAGAGTGGATGAAAGAGGGATATTTTTAACTGGATTTTGCAGTTGATTCTCTGTTATTCCCAGTTAGTCTCAAATCCATCTCTTCAGTACGGATGTAGTAATATGCTTGGAATCACAAGATTGCTGAAGCTTAGATACAATGTCCTCTGCATAAATCCCTTTGTTTTTAGTGGAAATAGATGCAAGAACAGATATATCTTGTTTCAGTCTGGTTCCTCCGCATTTTTATTGCTTCTGTAAAGAATTATGCTAGGAAAGGGGTACCAGCCAGAGTCAGTCTGGTACCAACATTTGTGTAGACCGCTTGGTGACATCTCTTCCTCACTGCTTCTTTTCCTTCTAGCCCCATCAACTCTTCCTCAGGTCCATTTTTCCACTGTTGTCAAGTGTTATCCACTCCTCCTGATAGCCTTTTTCCCTAGGGTTCCTAGGTTCCTAGTAATCTTGTTAGTCTTTCCAGAGCAGCCTTCTTCCTTTGCTTTTATTCAAATTGAGCTATTCTCTTTCTTTCAATCTGCCTATGTCTAATAAGATACATTGAGAGTAAAAGTGACAGCTTTCCTTATTCTGTGTCTGAAGCTGTTACACGTACCAAAAGAGCAAGAGAGTTTTGTGTGTTTGCATTAGCAAAGTTATACAGAAATGTCGATTTTCCCTTTCTGAGAAAGAAATAATCTTCCAAAGTTGAGCTGCAAACTTCTAGCTCCTGCTCAAAATTTAGCACTCTTACTGAAAAAAGTATCAGATTTTTTTAATATGAAACGGCTTTTTCTCACACAGACTGACTTTGAGTAAAACTGAAGTGAATTAGCTGGAAAGGGAGATTGAATGGTAATGACACCTTGCACAAACACACAGGTCACCACACTTCGGCATCACTAGCCTGTGAATGAAAAGAATTTCTCATGAGTTTAAAAAAAGACATTCTCACTGTAAACAATAACAACTAAGCTAACATATCATAAATTCCAAACCAGATTGAAAAATGTTAACCTTCAAAATCATCAAAAATATAAAACCCAACCAAAAAAAGAAAAAAAAAAAAAAGAAGAAAAAATGCAATTTCAAAGTAAAACAAGAAGTCTTTAAACAAAGACAAAATTACTAAATTAACACTCACACAGAGAAATATGTACAGACTACTCACACAAACTTAGCATGTATCCAGGTATCATTTTCCAGCTTATCTAGTAAAATGCTTCATTTACTTAATATTAAGGAGATATTATCACTGGAGCTCAAGTTCCTAGAAATAAAAAAGAAAAGGAAAGAAGAAAGGAATTGGCTTATTTTCTTCTCTGGTTCACTAGAAAACAAGATGCAGAAGCTATCATCAGATGTATATAACCTTTTCATAGGGTAAGAAGATCTGCTCCAGTATAGTATTTCATGAATCCCAAGTAACATCACCACAGGTGTGCAGTGTCAGATGTGCATTGGATTTTTTTATTGCTTGGACTGCTGACAAGACCTGCTATGAAATGTGTGTAAGGCAGAATGAAACCCACTACCTATAAAAAAGTGGCATACTTACAAGGGATACTGAACAGTGTATACTAGTCTAAGTGAGAAAATAATTGCTATACATTGAGTGGGTTTTATCTCTTTATATGCTAAATAGTCTTTTGACCTTTTCTCTTCTTTAAAGCACTGTTGCAGTCACTAGTTATAATCATTAAGGATTAGATTCCTGCTCCCCTCGCCTTTTTCTATTTGAAGTTTCCATGCCTGCACAACTTGAACTTCAGAGAATTAACTTATTTTCTAGCTTAAACTGATACCTTTATGCTTGTTGGCTGTACTGCAGTGTGCATCATTCACAGAATAGATAACTCAAGAATTGTATAACCATTGTCAACTCAGTAGCATTTCCGGATGAAACTGCAGTGAGCGGCTAGGGAAGCTAATTCCTCCCATCCTTCTTGAAGCACAGGAAAATAGTAGATACAGGCTACAGAGTCAGAATTACTTGGCAGACATATGGCCATCCTTTCACCCTAACAGCTAGCTATTTACATATCTATTACTTAGGTATGAGAATACCCCTATTATCAGTGTCATTGCCTCAGAAAGAAAATTAGTACACCATGTGTGTATAAATAACATGTTTATAAAATGCTAAGGATACTTTTATTTTACTTAGAAATAGGTAATGCATGTTAGAGAAGTCCAAAGAACATATTATTTTATTGTTCGCTTCATGTATTCCCTAGTTCAGAAGAGTAAACAAAAAAGATTGAAAAAAGATGTGAAAGAGCCTTCAAGAGAAGGATTTATAATTATCTTCTTTACCCTCCAGGGGATACATTTAAATGAAACACGAATTAGAGTTTGGAGTTTTCTTGTTATCTGTTATCTAAAAGTAGCTTTTTTTGTGGTCATCTCTGTGGTATCTCATGGTATTTACTTCTATAAGCTAACATTTTATGTCATAAAACACTGAATAAGACAAAGACTCAGATAGAGAATCCAAAAAATGCACACATGAGTGAGTCATAAGGAAAGATTAACACACAAAAAAGAGAGCACAATACAAAACAAGAAAATATCAGACTAAATGGAAGACAGAGAACCCATTTACTTGTGAATAGTTAAAGAAAAAGCAAAAACTGCTCTTCCATTTAGTGGTACTTGTAGATTTTTGCAAAATAAGTGTTTGATATTGCATTATTATCATACATTTTGGTTGAAAAATAAAAAGAAAGGAAGAGAACTAACAGAAACCTGCTGTATAATCAACATGAACCTACAAGGCAAAAAGGAGATAAACTCAGATAAGAGTTTTTCATAAATATTAAAAGTAAAACACAAGTAAGCCAAAGGAATGGAAAAATGTAATATGATGTTCATAAAAATCCTGTGGAATAGTTATATTTTCATGCTGCAGTAACTAGGAACAAGTTAAAATGCAATATAAGCAATGACAATGAAACCTCATTCAGGTTTCAACTTATTTACCAATTCATTGCTACTGTTTATAAAACATTTCTTCAATGTCTTTTCTTTTTCTTCTCCCCAGAAAACATCATATTTGACTTTACATTCTTGGGTAGTTTCTAAACGAAGCAAGACTGGGTTAATTAAGCTTTGTTTAGCAAAGAGAAGAGGTTGAATTCTGTGGGAAGATACTTCTGTTCCTCCACCATGTCTCCATGCCTCCTCCCGTATCAAAATATGCCTCCTATCAGCTTGTTCCAGTTATTGAAACAGTAGCATCATGAGTCATTATTCATCCTTTCTACCTTTCTTTATCTACTGAATTGCCAAAGACTGTGGGCATCCACTTGCAATTCAGAGCGAAATGTTACTTCTATGTTATCACGCGAAATTCCATGGTAATGTGACACATCTTCCATGTGTGAATTACTGTGGTGTTATGATTTTACTGGTGCAGCTGGAGAAATTCTTGTTAATGCTAACATTCCTGTATAAGTAAGATCAATAAACAGACAATACCTGAGAAGTTGCCAAGGTTCTCAGAAATTTTAGCTCAGAAATCAGAATTTTAAAAAATTAGCTTCTGTTCCTAGACCTGTGCATTCATTTTCTACCTTAATCCCACATAAAGTGCTCCCTGATACAAAAGCTACAAATACATAATACTCCAACTCCTTCTTTGCTAGAATATCACATCTGGCACCAATAATGAAAAAATTCTAGTGTAAGACTTACCTTAACCAAAGAAATCCTAAATATAGTGTTATAAGTTATCATTCATGATTTTCTTGGAGCAAAACTGTCTGCAACTAAAGTTGTCAGACCTCTGGACTTCATACAGCTTTTCTGAGATTCTGCCCTGATTCTCACAGTTACAGGCACTTCATGATTCATCTCGAAGCACTGAAATATTATGCTCTTGTTCAGTTTGTTATAAGCATGCATTGCCCTGCTTCCACTGTCTAATTTTTGACAAAGTGTGGAAATAATCTGGAAGGATCAAAAAACCCTGCCTACACCTCTCAATGAAGAGCAAGTGGGGGATGCACTCAAATGTGGAACCATCCCATGGTGTTGGTTGTAGAAATTAATTATAATCTTGAATGCTTTACATTAACTGTAGCTTTAAGAGACAAACAAGAGTACAGAATCTGAATGACGTGCTGTGATGGACAAAAATCAGCACTTGCAGAGAGTACCACTACTAATGCTAAAGGAACATATATATTTTTTTTTAATATAGAGTCTGGTGTTCAGGATCAGAATGTAGAAGTGTGAAAACTTCACTCATTTATTTGCTCCAGATTTTTCTGCAAAAATACTGTATTATTTCCACACCCTTACTTTTCTGACCTCATTATACAACCTGAAAAAATTAATATTTTAACTTTGAAAAGTACTAAAAGTCAACTCACAGACTTTTGTAGAGTGTATCTGTCTTCTTACAGAAAATGATGATCTGTAATATATGACAGGTTCAGATAACCACATTACCTCTAACAGCAGACTTAAATTTTAAACTACCTTTTTTAAGTTTTGTGTAATTTTGTGGATATTTAATTTAGTTTATTTGTTTCTCTCAGACTGACCAACCAACCAACCAACCAACCAAGCAACCCTACAGTTTTCTTGTGATTCATGAAGATTTTAATTTTAAAACGTACCATTTAATTTTATGATGTGAAAAATGGGTTGTTCTGTAAGTGTTTAATCTTGGCGCTTAAAAGGGTTGAGGAAAACTTTTGCTTTTGGTGCTATGTTTGTTTTGCTGCCATAGCAGACAACAGAATCCAGAAAGGCAAATAACTGATGAGTCCTTGGAAAGAACTTAGCAAGAACAGGTACTGAGATGAAAAGGTTGGCAGCAAGGAAAGACTGTAAGTAGTGTAGGACTGAGCAAAAGTGAGAAGCAGATTGGGATGAGAGAGGTAAGGAGTTGAGCTGGAGATGGCAACTCATTGCGGAAGGCTGGAGGTGATGGAGGAAGAAAGGTGTGTAATTTTTGTTTGCATCACCAGGGATCAAAGAATGGAATCTGTTATTGAGCACCCTGTCAAGTAGCTTTTATCTCCATTATGCAGGTAAGACTTAATGACTTCTGAATTTGAAAGAAACAACAATCCTTGGTATTGGTAAGGAGAGAAATTGTATGTTCTATTTCCTACATTTACATATTTGCATATATTTCCAGTACCTGCCCTGCATAGATATTCAAGCTTTCATTTGTAATTTCTAAGGCCAAACTCAACCTGTGGTTAAAGGTCCTGAATTTTATTGATAAAATGTGGAAAAAAAAGTTAGATGTTTAGGATATTACATTTCAATTTTCAGTATCATAGAAAGGCAAGACATATAAATGCCATTTCGACCTAAAAAGTATGTAAAGAAGTAAATATTATAAAATCAGCATATGACATTCACTGACACTCAGATGAGACCTTCAGAGCTTAATAATGTCACTCTAACTGAACTGCAAATTGGTGATTCTTTTTCTCTTGCATTCTGTGCACTTGATTATAGGAATGCACTCTTTGCATGAGGTGGATTGAAAGGAACAGCTTAGGTATTGAAGAAGGAAATTCAGTTGCAACTGGGTGTGTGAAAAAAAGTCTAGGAGCTGTACAAAAACATCTCAAAAGGTTCCTTCTAAGTTCAAATTCTGTGTGATTCTGCAGCACCAAAGCCTTCTAAAAAACATCTCCATGTATATATGTTTAAAAATATGTATATATGCCTAAAAAGCTGTATATATGCATAGAATACCTGCCTGCTGCTTAGTCATTTGATTATAATCAGATTCAAAACTAGCACTTTTCTAGTTTTTTGAATTAATAACTTAGCTTTCTAACATTTATGGGAGAGAAGGTCGAAGCATGAGTTCAGTAGGACAGACTACTCAGTTTTCTCATGTATATGTATGTCAGTCCTCTGCCATGAATAAAGATGCATATTGCATTTGATGTTCTCCTGATTTAATTTGTCAGCACTATTGACTTTTTACCTTTCTTAATTCATAGTTTCTTCCCAACAGAATTGTGTGTTGTGGACAGTACCTGCAACCTGCTGGGTCATTATGTTTAAAGACACAATTTTTGTAATTATTTCACGATTTATTTTCTCCTTGGTTTTCATTTTTTCATAGAATAGTTTCAGCACTGATTTGTGACAGAGGTTACAACCATTATTAATGATTGCTAGGAGGAATGCTCCTCTCTAGCCAGCTGTGTTTATCCCTTTTGTTGTATTAATAAACCATTCCAAAATTCACGTAAGATGTCCCTACACAAGGAGTCGGAGAATTCGGTGGGTTTCTCATTACTGAATTACTGTATGTTTCAGGACTTGAAATCTTTGTTATATTTTTATACTGTAGACTTTCCGAAAGGATTGAGTGTTTCTGCTGCGAGGTCAAAGGTCTCAAATGGGCTTCTTAATTAGGAGATCAGTGACTATAGCATGTTTAACTGAAATAAATTTATTTTGATGACAAAATATTGACAGAGAAGTTGGACATTTTTAGCGCTCAATATGAACTTTGTAGTGTGAAATAAAACTAAATAAACCATTTTTCTGTTCCTATTTAATCTGAAATACACTAGCCCTTGTGTGGCAGGGTTCTACTACACACTCTTTTTTCAGTCTAATCTCTCTGGTTTTTCTTCTTTAATTGTCTGTTGACTTTATCACTTAGAGAAGAACTGAAACATTGTTTATTTTTCCACCTTTTTTGGTATATGGGACATTAATAATAAGAAAATTAGTGCATATTATTTTCAGTGTATGTATCATTTACAGTTATATTTTAGAATCCCAAATACTAATCAAAGATAAACCCTGTAAAGGAAATTAAAATAAAAATTTTATAGGGTGTGGAATGGGGCAAATGATTACCACAGACTTCTCAGAAAAACCTCTTTCAATTGTCTGTCCACAGATTGAGGATTCACTCTTTGCTGCACTTTACATTCTTAGGCATATAAATGTTTTATGACCTCCCTCTACGAGCACTTGCAGGCACTCACAGCCAGAAGGAGGTAATGCAAAATTGATCTGTGTAATAAAACTGCTAAGCCAAGCAGACATCTCAGAATTACAGTGATTGTGCTTTGGTGGTTCAGCTGGCCTTCATAGAAATATTATTTGCAGAAAGTCTATTGGTTAAATGTGAGTTTCTAACAGACTATTATAACTTTTGTGGTTTTCAGTACCTTGCATATGAGGTATCCAGACTGGGATACTATAGGGAAACTTTTTATAATGATGTTTTCCAGATTCAAATTAGGCTCAAAGCAACACCATCACCAAGCAGTGGGATAGATATAATGTCATGGAGACTTTTTACATTTTTGTAAACTCTTCCACTTCCAGGTACCAGATTAGCATTAATAAGATAGAGATGTATAGTAGCTAAAAACTGTTCTAACAAGGTTTAGCCTGAATATGTTGATTTTGAACATTACCTCATTTCTCTAATTAGAAAATTAACCAGATTAGTTTTGCATCTTATTTAAGAATTGAAAATAAAATTCTGGAGTTAGCACTAGGAAACCCATGATTGTTCATGCATCTAATTTTCTATCTTTTAAATGTACAATGCTAAGGAACTTATATCATAAATTGCATTCTATGCCCTGTAAGATTTTTCTAAACAGTTTCCAATTACTAATGCTAGATGCAATATTCACACATACAAAATATGTATTGGTATGTAGAAAGTTACATATACATGCTTGGAATGGTCTGTATAATATTTTTATATAAACTTTAGAAGGAAGTTTATCCAAAAAAACCCAAATCTGTCATGCAAAATTAAAGTTTGTTACAAGCATGAATTTTATTATTTGAGTGTGATAGTAATTTTTTGCACTAAGAACTTAACAAAATTCTATGGTCTACATTTAAGATTCTAAATTGTTATTTTGGGTGGGTTTTTTGTTTCTTTGCTTTTAATCAACTGTATGCAGATAAAAATATTTCAGGAAAAAAAAAAGATTGGGCTTTGTGCAGCATTTTGCTCTATCTTATGAATCTTCTCTCGGTCACATAAACCTTGATGTAGAAGAAGTAGACTGCTGGTCAGAATGCTGACAAAGCCATAGGCTGCAGAAGAATTCTTTGACATTGAAGGTTTATGGTCTTCTTAATCATGAAGTTTTCACTGCACTGTTAAATCAGAATTTTATGAAAAGGTTAACTTCAGTGTGGCTAAAATTCTAATCTTACAATCCCTGAAAGGCAGTAATTTCAATTAAATTCTAAACTTCATTTTTGCTGAATGGAGTCTTTGTGACAAGCAGTCCTAAAAAGTTATCATGTTTGTTTATTTTTGTGGAAACAAAAGGAACCTACTTTTGAAACGTGTGTTGAGGACATTAAGCAAATGTGACATCTCTATATATTATTCTGTTTCCAAGCATGCTTTTACTGAGTAGGGTTAGGATTCAGAGGTCATAGCTCTCAACTGCTCAAAATTACCATTCTTGTTTCGATTATTTTGTTGGTCACTTCTTTGTCCTTTCACCTGACTGTATAGAGCACTCATTGGACCAAAATTAAATGCTTTGAGCTAAATCAGAGTCACTCAACAAAACCATGTCAGAGGATGAACAAGAAAATTTTTAAGTAGTGGTAAACATGTATGTAAGGTCATCAGGACAAGATAGAGAATCAAAAATACTGTACATAATACTAACCTCGCATCAGGAGTCAGCAACAAATGGGTCAGTTTTCATGTTTACTTTGGTGCTTGTTCATGTTTTCTATAGTAATACTGTGTGTTACTAAACAGAAGATTCAAGACCGTTGTTTTTTGTTTTTTTCTTACAGTTTATGATATTTGTGTATTTAAAATGAATTAGTAAGTTTATTTTTGTAGGGCACTAAAAAAGAGCTGGGAGGATGAGAAATATATATAGACAAAAGTTCAAAACAAAGAGCTCCTTGACAACCTTCAGTGAAAAAACAACCCAAATAAGTGCATTATGTTCTTAAATTTTCTACATAATACGTGTGAACTTTTAAAACGTCATTTGAGTCCCACTATATTCCTCAGACAATCACACATATATGTTACATTGTCGAAACTAAATCAGCTACTATGTCTCTCATTAATCTATTTTCAGAAAGTACCTAGGACTATAATAGGCCCCTAAAAACCTGATTTATCAAAGACTATCAGTTTATTATTCTTCTGATTTTTTTTTCCCCCACAAATAAATGAAGGTTTTCTTCATTTTAAAACCTTACAGTGGGAGTTGACTGTGTTATACAAGAATATTTTGTTCACATATGTAATTACTGATGAAGGGTTTTAATTACAATAAAAAGATTTTGAGGAATAAAGTTTCAGAGTTTAATGTAAGTACATATTTCTAAATATATGTTGTTTTTACATCTTGATACACATAAGATAGAGAAAGAGCCTTGGATTATTTGTGCTCAAGTTTTGCCCACTTCCATATGATTTTCTCATTATCCCTGGAGAGCATAGAAAATTAGACTTTGAGAAGGCTTAGATTTACTGCAGATTTCAAACCTTTACAGACATAAGTGTATTTTTAAATTATTGCTATTTGTCCTGTCTTAAGGACTGTCTCCTTTGAGAAGAAACACTGCACATTGAACCATTTCCTGACCTTTGACCACTTTTACCTGAAGGTCATATGTATATTTGTGTGTGTGTGTGTGAATATATATATATATAGATATATATTTGTTTTTCATTCATATCTTAATCCTTGTCAATGGCCATTTTAAAGTACAGCAGAAACTGAGAGGGCATTTCCGAAAAGAATGCACTGCTTAATCATGTAGTAGTTTGAGGAGAACAACTATTATTTTTACAGGGCCAGCTTCTGATTTCAGGGAATAAGGTTATTGGTGCTTTATAAGCCATCAAACATCAAAATTAGGACTCATGAGTGAGGTTCTTTTGTCATACATTTTTTGCATATTGGTGCTCCTGTGCAGACTTCAAGTAGTCTGTCAATAATAGGCACCACTTTTGAAGGGTACCTGGTACTAGAAAATACCTATACAGTCCCAAAAACAGTTTGAGGAATGCTGCAGCTTTTGGGCTAAGATTCAGTACCAAGCTGCACAATATTAATTCACAAGGTGGTAAATTAAATAGGGTTTTCAATCAAAGGACGCTCTCAGCTTTTTCTCCTCTGTGACAATAACATAATTTTCCTTTTCACCAATCATGGATTCAAGGCAAGAAGTAAGTATCTCAGGTTAATTTACCACTTAAATTCAAGGTATTTTTTTCCTGTTTATAAAGCTTTAATGAGGTAGGAGTGCCTTTTTTTTCCTGTGTCCATTGTATAATAAATATATTTCAGCAGATAATTCATTTGACACGTAAGTATTGTTTTGCAGAAAACAAAATGCTGGTACTGTATTGATTTTTATGTGCTTTGATGTCTTTTTAATATAAAAGAACATGCAGATACGTTTTATTAAAAAAAATTTTAAAAATGTCATCCAAGAAAATCTCAGCCTTGTGAATAATTACGGATTCAGAACTGAACATATTAATAGTTTCATATTGCTACTTAAGAAAAATATAATACAATTTCTTTGCTTTTTATAAGCGCTGGGTTGGGGGAAAGAGTAAGGAATAGAATGGATGATTTAAAGTATTTATAGGAAACAACAGTTCTAGTTTCAGTGTCAAAAACTACAGATGACAAAGGAACCTGAGGATTTATCACTCAGCTATTGGTCACAAAGGGGAGGTAGCAGGATATGAATATTTCCTTCAGAAAATATGCTTACCATGAATGTGGGAAAGAGTGGCAGAAACACTTAACTGTGCTATTTCTGAGGAGTTTGACAAAAAGCAAGCCTTAATTAGTATTCAATTTGTTTAGGTTTAGTCTAGTTTGTATGGCCCTCACTACTTTTTGTTTAGAGAGGTCTATGTACTTGAAAAAATTAAAGACATTTTTATTTTTAAGCGTAGGATTTTTTTCTCTGTTAGACTTTCCCCTCTGCCCTGTTTCTACATGTTATAGATAAAGCAAGATGAATAATTCAGGATGCACTGAGAAAATTTCCTGAAACTCTCACAGGAAGAAAGTTCTCAAGCTTTATAGCTAGCTTAGCTTGACTTGAGTGAAACAAAGTACATTAGACTGGATCTGTAAGTTTCTCCTTTGTCGTTATAACTCTGATAATGCAAAAAAGATAATTTCTATTAAAACTGTAGCTACTGACTAAATTTACTTCACATCTTTTCACCATATTCTTAAATAGATTAATTTTTGTGGATTTTCTATTGATTTCAGTAGATTTCCCCCCTCAGTAACATATTTTATAAAAATACATAATTAAAAAAACCCCACTAAGACCCCTGATTTCCAATACTCAAGTCATACATCAGTGTATCCTGTTTGTGAGGATCAATAGTTTTTTAGCATCTAGCTAAAAGCATGATTAAGATGCTTCTCACAGAAAGACTTACAAGTAAGATGTAGCATGGAATGCAACCATTAACCAAACAGGAAGTTTATTCTCCATGCTTAGTCAATTTTTATCATTTATGCCAAGTATTCAAAATTCTTTTTTGAAAGCATCTCATGTTGACTGTAGACAGTCTTTTCTCTTGTAAATGAAAGCATTCAGAACAAGTATGAGGAACACATTTATTTCACAGAGTTCTCTGAAGGCAGCTCATCAGAACACCTTAATATAAGACCCTTACTTTTTCTATTAACTATATGGCATTTTGATCTCTGAATTAAGAGCTGATTAGATACAGAAAGCTAGTGAGAATACTTTTTTTTTTGGGTTTAAACCAAATTAATTTTATTTCATAAATGTACAAATGTAGACACTTTCCAAGTCACTAAAACTGATTTTAGGGAGCCTGTTTATTTAACTGTGTAGACCAGCACACCAGAGTCTTTTTAAAATAATGAAAAAAAAATCCTGTTCTTTAAAAAATGACCTGTGTAAATTGGTTTAGAAAAAATTTCTTTATCAACAAATATTTCAGTATTTTATTATTATTTTCTGAAACCATCTGAAGAGTTAAACTCCCCCTAGGAATTTCCTTTCTGCCTACAGCTTAGAAGTTCTGATGCAACTTTGTTTAAAAAATCTGGGTTGCCATGTCAGCTAAAATGCTTATAAAAGGCTAATCTAGTACATTTTTCTACACAGAAGATTATAATTGAGTGTTATAAAAACAGTGTCATAAATTATAAATGAAATGATATAGCAAATTATTTTAAGGATGAAACCATAGATCTTTAACATATCAGTCTTGAAAATAATGTTCATCTTTATTAAATTTTGTAGATAACCTTTGCTGTGTAGAATGTGTTTGCCAGCTTGTAAAAGTGACATGTGAAGGGCCAACTGTGTAATCAATGTGGAGAGGTGTAAGAAATAATTTTAAGCCTTTTTAGAGTTCTCTTAAATAACTTTCTGATTTGGTATTTTTGAGCTTTCAATGCTCTTTTTTCTTGATGGCTCCTTTATGTCATGTTGTTAATTTTTTGAGTTCTTTGAACTTTAAAACACACCACTAATAGAGCACAGAGGATTTAGAAATTCCTCAGTAAGTCGTCAAAGGACTGACAAGAGAACTTCTCATTTTTCCTTGTAAATGAAAGAATGCAGACTTCTAATTTTGTTTGTGTGCTTACTGATGGTAAAATCACTATCGAACAATTGAAGGATGATCAGTTGTAGGAGTGTGTGTGTGTGGTTATTAGTGCTTCTTTATGAAGGAGACAAAGAAGTGCCCTCTATAAATTATATGTCTTTTCCCAGGTGTATTTTTATATTAGATACTGTAACCAAATTTAGCTGGAAAATACTATAGTTGTCTGGGACAGAGTGGCTAGAGGCATGACAGGCAACGAGAGTCTGAAACACTAAAATGTGAGAAGGACTGCAACACTTGAGAAGCAAACAAAAGGAAAAAAACCATGGAAGGCCAAAACAATGTTGCCGGACAGCATGATTCATAGCTTCTTTGTGCTCTGAGGAGGTCCCTGGCCAAACCAGGATAAAGTATTTGTTCCTCACAGGGGCAGCTACAGCTGTGCTGAAAATAGGCTGCCCCTCACTCTTCTGTTTGTGCTTTTTTTAGAGTTAATATGAAGAAATGAATCAGAAACCATTCTCCATTTTAAAACCTCATGCCCAAACTCTGTAGTTAAATTTATGTTGATTTGAAATAACTTCATTGACTCTTATTAATGTGTTATATGTTAAAAAGATGTAAGACATGTCTATGCATTTGTTTTCTTATTGTATTTGGGGCTGTGTGAAGTATATATTGCATAAATATATGCTTTTAAATTATATAGCTTCTTTTAAAAGAAATATATCATGACTATTGATATTATAGTGAGCTACTGAAAGTACATATCAGCCATTCTTTACACAATCATTACTTACTCAGCACTGAGATATTAGAATTTGAATCAAGAGTAGAAGTCATACCCTTGTGTAATTATGGCTGTTTGATTGATGATCGTGGCATTTTTAAAATTTTACACATTGTAGAAAACGGAAAAAATACTTTTAAAATCTACCCTCTACAAAATTAAAGAATTAAAAATTAATCTGACTGAGAATCACACAACTGCAGTGAGGAATTTTGAGTTACCATTTCACCTAGTAAAGGGCAATAGTTCTCCCTGACCTGTTCCTCTCCCGTACTGAGAAACTAGATTTAATATTTTGATAATGCCTTGAGATGAAAAGTTAAATCTTAAAGAATGTCCAAACATAGATTTTTGGGTAGTAGGCTCAAAAGCTGGGCAACGCTTGGAGAAAAATATGTTAATATTTACATAAGTAACAAAAACTGATTTGCCTTTCAGTAAAAATTTCTATATTTTTTAAAGAAACTGTACATGTGAACAGTTGGCCGTGGTTTATTCGGTAGCATTTTTTCAGTTTTCAAGGATGCTTGTGACACAAAGCACGGCCTTGGCTGAAGGCCCTCCATCTCGGGATCAGACTCAAGACAGCACTCATTTCTGAAATTGTTCTTTGCTATATGTTTTAAATACTGCAGAAAAAGTTTTTCTCCTTTTCACTGCTGTCTAGGGCAGTGATTTTCCGTACAAATTTCCAGCTGCAGGAGAGAGAGAAAACAAGGTGATTTTCCTTAGATTAATTGCTCATATCCACCCTCACAGACTAGAGAATTTTGGGATCCTGCATTGTTCTGTCTGAAAAGGTGAATGCAGAAATATAATTATTCTCATTGTGCCTTTCTCATTAATTTCTAGAAGGGAATTCTTACTAATCTGTTTGTGCTTTTATCCAAGCAAACTGCTGAGTAATGTGAATGAGACAAGTCAAAAAAAAAAAAANTGAAAAAAAAAAAAAAAAAAAAAAAAAAAAAAAAAGAGCACAATGTAATAGTTCTACTTTCTCCCATGACTCAGAAAGTGCATTCCTACCTGGATATGCATTGCTGTGTTTTGTACTGGTGCAGATGGTAAAGGTAAAGAAGTGTTAAGAGTAATAATCCCTAGAAGAGGGTTATTTTATTTAATTAAACACAGCATTATTTTCTGAGAACATAAAGGTATTAATTATTCCTTGCACCAAATGTATATATATTTCTAACTATATACACACGTATATTATACACTATACTTGGAAAATAAGTCTTCCACTTTCAAATTTGTTTTTTCCAGCCACAGCAGAAGTTTTGATAAAAATTTCAAGAAGTAAACTGAAATACTAAGTTCTACTTTACAGCCCTTCTTAAAACCCATAGTGAAAACTCAATTATATTATATTAGCATTTCCCAATAATTAAATTTTATTCAGACACCTATTAGTACTTTTGTTATTAATATTATAAAGGCTAAGATTCTATAAGTAAAAGTTTTACGTGACGCTTCTGCAGAGGCAGACCAAATTTTCAAGGATACAGTGATTACAGTATATCATCAGGAAGAACTTAATATCAAAAAAATTAAAATCAATTTAAAAAATTACATCTGTTTTGATCTTTTATTTTTGAAAGTAACATAATTGCAACTAATGTAAGAATGTCACTCTAATTTCAAGGAACAATAATTACATTTTGCGGTTCCAATCAAAATTTAGTAACACCTTGTTACTCATATTGTTTGCTATGGCTACTAAATCGCTAAAGGAAAGCTGTTGAATGAGATTTCCCCTGACAGAAAACCATAATGTGATCTCTTTATAAGGGAAAACTATCCCATCCAAAACATCTCTTCTGAATAGAAATGTTGAAAATTGTTTCAGCATTTTACAATAAGCTGACTTCTTTATCTGCTATTGATCTGCTGTGGAAAAGTGTGTTACCACTGACAAAAATAAAGCAGTCCAGCAGGTGAGGTAGTTTATGATAAGAAAGACATAGAAATAAATGTGAAAAAATAAAAGTAATAAAGCTCTCTGATTTGGTTTTTTGAATCTTAGCTGTTTATTATACAATAAAGACAACTATTGTCACAGAGTTTGTTGCATTTTTGACTATTTCTTTATCTTTTAACTTGGATGTGACTGCTAAGTGAGAAAATATAATGGTTCGCTCAGCTCAGATTTACATTATTTAGTATGCTTGTGTTCAGAGCGGTAAGATGATCTCAACTGGAATAGTTCATTTTTGTTCTGGACTTAATGTTTAGAGTCTTTAATTAAAAAATTTAAAAGCCTTTTACATGTGTTGATTTACTTCCATAACTATTAATATAACAGAAGAGGTTTTTTAATAACACAAATGATTTTTTACCCCATGCACTAAGCTGACCTTGTTACACTAGGGGAGGTGGAAATCCAAGATCATTCAACATCAGATTTTTTGTGAAGTGTGGGAATCATTTCCCCTCTCTGTTTATATGCCTGCATATGGCCCAAACAGACTTGCAGTGACATCTAAATTTATATGCAGAAACACTCTCTCTCCTTCACCTTCACCTTCTGGTTCTGAGTTTGTCCAGATCAGCAAATAGCAGCACCATAATTCAGAGGTATTAGGATTGCTGGCAGCCTTCATGTACCCTGGCTGCAAATCAAAACAAAGTTTTGAAAGAGGAAAAGGGAAATGAAATCTTGCTGATCATTATATATTTAAGGCTTTCAGAAACAAGTTGGATTATTTGGCTGTCCAATTTGCATTAAGGAATACATATAATTCTGAGATCCTTGATCCACCGAGGACCTTGTTTTCCAATTATAACTGCTCTTCTTACTGTTCTTATAGTCTTAGATATGTCAAAAAAGAGGTGTAAAAAATCTTTCAAAAAGTCATATATGTGTTTCAAATTCAAGTGAGTTTATTCCTAGATGAAAGATTGAAACAAACATTCAGAGAAGAGATATATGAGAATAATCCTTGTTACTCTCTCTTCTTCCTTGTCACTGTTCCACAGGTTGCATCACTTGCTTAACTAGTTTGATAAGATTTCATTTAAAGAAAAGTGGGGTTTTTATATTTTTATTTGCTTCTTTGTTTTCCTTTGATGATGATAGTAAATATTGATACTGCTTCTTCATCTGTACTTGTAACCTTCAATTTCTGCTCATCTGCTGGTATTGACATATATGTAATAATAACAGTGAGGAAAAGTGTTTCAGAAAGTGGGCTATTGACTCTGGGAGACTTGAAGAACTATTGAGATTTTCTGGTGCAGAGCTACTTCTAGATGAAATTAGTGTCAAACCTAAGTCAAGCTTCACAGAAAGGAGCCAGTAATCTTTTTGTGTGTAAGTGGGGAAAAGAAAACCTCCAAACAATAAAGCTTTATCTTTTTTTGTTTTTTTCTTTCTTTTACATAGAAGCAGAATGCACTTTAGTAAAATACAACATAATTCATGCTACTTTGAAAAGTCTGGTGGTAAACTTATTCATATGCCGGGCCCCTGTTGTCTAAAAGGCTCATACCTAGAGGTACAACCCTTTCAATTTGTTCATTTGAATTTTCTCCATCCAGATGGCAATAAAAATCTCTGAAGACACTGGGCAGTGCTTCTTTGCAGATTTGCATTCTTCTGTTTCTTTGGTTTTGGCATTAGGGAAATAGAAACATAGTGACGTTGAAAGTTTTTGTCAAGTTCAAAAGCTATTTGGGGAAAAATGGTTTTAGAAAAAAAACATTTTTTCACAACAGATGTTTTGTCCCACTTTCCAGCCTCTCTCTACGTCTGTGCATGCCTGTGGATTGCCATATTCATCATGCAAACTTGTTAAGCACTGGAAAAAAGAGAACTTATTTATGATGAACTGTTTTTGGTATGTAAAACCTTCAGCCTCTTTACTTAAGAGCAACTGGGTTTCTCAAAGAAAAAAAAAAAATCACTCTATTTTGCAAATGTCCATGCACAACTCTTATGATCTGATCCTGCCATATCAGAGCCCTCTAAGTGTTGACTCTGGGTTGATGCAAAATGGAGAGTACAGGGTTTGTACTTTTCAAAAAAATGATATTTTAAAAGCTACCAGGCTCACGTTTTCCTCTCTGAGCTGAGGAGTGCCAGCAGGACTCTGCACGCATCAGTGTGCATATATATTTGTGTGCGTATGTGAATTTTACTATGGAACATTTTTCCCTCTCTCTGCAACTCAAGAGACTTTGTTTTCAGGTTTGTTCTTTTTCAAGTTTGATGTGCAGGAAGTTTTAGGAAGGAATTAGAATCTTATTTTGGCCAGGGGATTTAAATCTTATATATACTGGCGTTTCAATGTCTTTTCAGAATCTGAGGGCTCTGAGACAAAGTACTACTAGTTAGATGTCCCTGCAGCTAATGCCACTGTGATGAATGTACAGACTTGGTTTGTTGTGGGTTCTCGAATTCAGAATGGCAGCAAGAAGGTCACAAAGAGGATATGGAATGGTACAATTTGGGTAATGTCAGTGTCTCTCTGCTATAAAATAAAAACAACCTCCAAACCTATGAGAGTTGACATGGAGCTAGAGTGATATAGACACAGACTTAAACTGATGAAGTGCAGATCTAAGTTGATAAAGGGGTTTGATGCACCATAGTCTTGAAATTTATCTAAATTCAATGTTTTTAAACATTCTTAGAGATCAGATGGATTATACATAAAGTACATGGATTATTTGTCCAAGGCAAACAATGGTGACATTTCTATCTGTCACTTAGTATGACAAGGTTAGCATGTTTTACTCAAAAGCTTTAAACAGTAAATGATTTATATGAATTACTTTTTCATTGGACTGCTAGGGAAAGCAGAAACTAACACTGCTATTCTATGATGGAAAGTCAGTTTTTGCATTAAATAAATTAACACTAAAATTTTATTATTTCTAATATCTTAAAAATTCATGCAGAAGTTTTCTTGTTATTTGGAGACCAAAAAATCAAACATTTAAAACAGTGAAGAAAAAAGAAATAAAGCAGCAGCCTCCTCCCCCAGAAATATTGTATAAAAAGCATAGAGGTAAAAAACCAAAATGCCTTGGTAAGAGAGACCATGGTTTTATATAAATTAAAAGACCTATCTGGTGGAAGATAAGATTGAAATACGTAGCATGAAGAGAATTTTCTGAAATATAAGAAATTTTAAAATGAGGAAAAAAATCCTCCTCCCTTGATCAAACCTTGGGGCCTAATGAAGTACAGGAGTTTAGGGTTCAAATTCAGGAATCCACTTGATCTTGGAACAGTCTTTGGATCATCTTTGCTTAAAATCACCTGTTGAACTGGAAAATTTAATTAACCATTCAGTGAACCAGAGAAAAGAAAAACAGGAATATTGCATGTGTGAAAAATTCTGCATGTGTGGTTGTGAAACTCTGCAAGGATTGGGAAAATTTGGTCCAATATCTACTCTGGATAGCAGAAGTGGGTAATGAGTTTCCCATATCCCGAATGAAAGCCGCAGTGTGTGACATTCTGTGCACTGAGGTGGAAAATTCTGATACAACAAATATCAGTTTCATCTGTTTCCAGGCTTGCCATCAAGTTACCAGCATTTCTAACAAGAGTCAAACAGGGCAGGTTGTAGCATGATGGCTACCAGCTGGTTTTGTAATCTCAGGCAGGACATTTTCTGGCCTCTACAATGCATCTAGAAGGTCTTTATTGTTCTAACCCTTTTTTATATCATTTCTGGTTTCTATATGTTGTCATTAAGAATCACGCAAGTCTCCAAGTGTCGTGGCATTCCAGATCCTGCTAGCATTTTACAAGAAGCACACACAGTCCTGCAATAACAGAGATGACAACTTGTTGACAGAGTGCTTGTCCCTTTATGGCAGTTCAGAGAATAGTAAGAGATTTAAGTAATGAGCCATATCATGTAATTCAGGATTTACTTGTCTGATGTCTTGTCTCTGACAGTGGTCAGCTTCAGATCTACTAGCGGAAAGCAGAAAGACTTTTTCCTTCATTAACTTCTGTTCTGGTTACTTATCTTATTGGACATAGAAATCCTTATTTGGATTTTTTTTTTTTTTTACCTCAAAGCCATTCTGTTGCAGAAAAGTTTGAATCAGAACTGTGTATGGTGTGAAAACAGTTTAGTTTTTTTTTTTTTATAATTTCTGAATTTAATATTCTTCACTTTCTTATAATTTTGAAGCAGATGATCAACTGTATTTACGAACAAGAGTCGCAGCTGTACTTTGTCAATTTTTGCACTAAAAATAATTGCTTACAGTATTCACAAAGGAGACCGGTTCAAGACTCAAGTAAATCAAACACTGTTCATAGCAGGTGACTGTTATAGATCAGTGGCAATGAATTTTTCACCTCTATCACATTTATTTTTTCCCTAGTGTTCGTCACAGATGAACAGGTAAAAAGCAAGTAGATACACACACATGAAAAGTGGAAGGAGAAAATGAGGCTAGGAAATTGTAGCATAGAAAGGAATAAACAGGTGGATATGAATGGAAGAGTGAGGGAAGCCCATTGCCACAGCAGTAGCCCTGTACCTTGACAATGTCAGAAATTACACTTAACATTGACTACCATCTGACATGTTTCTCTTTAGACTTGCTGGCCATCATCAAAAATTATCTGTGGTGCACAGTAGTTATAAGTCTCAAAAGCATTGTTTTTTTATTGAAGGTAGCTGTACTATTCAAATATTATTTAAAGTTATATTGACAAATTTATGATGTATAGTAGTGCAATAAATTTTTACAAATTTTTACAACTTGGAACACAAAATTGGCAAAAAATAGAATTTCACAGTGCTCTGCCTCATCTCAAATCTAAAGTCATGAACTGCCAGGTTTATTGAAACTTCTTTTTTGGTCTCCTACCTTTCACCATAATTTCTAAACATTTCAATTACTTTAACCTGAATGTGCATCTTATTAACATGAGAGTTATAAAACTCTCATAAATGAAGTCTATAAGGAGGAACCAGTACTCCTTCAGCCATGTTTCACATCCTCCGCAAAATTATATTTTCCTGTTCTTTAGTCTTCAATTCTGAAAGTATTGCTGTGCTTGTTGTTCTAGCTTGGGATGTATCTTAGATGAGAATTGCATAGCATCTCACAGAATCCCAGAATCACAGAATCAGTTAGGTTGGAAAAGACCTTAATTCCAGATTATGACTGAACACCATCACATCAATAAGACCGGAGCACACCCAGTACTTCCTTAAACACCTCCAGGGACAGTGACTCCACCACCTCCTTGGGGAGCCAATATCTAGTCATCCTTTCTGTGAAGAACTTCTTCCTAAATATGATGCATGTTCTGATTGTGTGTTGAGTAGAATAAATAAAACAAGTAAGAATGTTTCTATGTGCTTTTGAATTAAGAAACATGAATTTGACTTCAAAGATTATTTATTTAAACAGCCTGTGGATCAAATTCACCGCTCATAAAATCACAATTTAGTGGTTTACCAGCTGGTTACCTTTCTGTTTATCATTCAACTATCATGATATTATTTTCACTGTTTCAAACTTGATATCAATTTTCCCCTAATGAAGAAAGCTCATTTTTCTACATGTAATATGTCATTGTATTTTAGTTCCCCTTGTTTTCTTTAAATGCAAGTGGCAAAGGACAAAAAGAGAAAAGTTTTTTATACTTGTGCTTGGTGTCATTAGTAGGTCTCAGCTGTTAATTTTCAGAAAACACAAATCGGAATTCTTTGGGAAAGTACTGTCTTGTATATTTTGAGCATAAAATAATTTTGTGCTTCACCCTCCCTAGATTTAACTTTTTTCTTCATTTTATTCCTAAAGCATGAAAAATTTCAGAAATATTTATTTCAAAATTTATTTTTACCTCTTTTTATGTTTCTCCTTTTACTTCATTCTGTAAACTAATTTAAGAAAACCTTATGTTTCCGGATGGATACAGTATTCATTAGGCACAGCCTTCAAAAGGTGTTAGGGACTTGTTATTTAAATACTGCCCCTCCCCACTCAGAAACGCTGTTTGTATCTATATTTTATTGTGTACTTGTTCCTCCCAAACCTCTCAATACCTTATTTTCATTGGAAATGAAGCTGATAAAATGCATCCCTGATTGAAAAAGTGGTAAAAGGAAAAGCGTTGTGAAGTTTACCAGTGCAAACATGCCACATGTTAGTTGGATGTTTGCCCATGGGATGAAGAATTTGCACTGAATTTCCCTCAAATTTCCTTGTAAACTTGCAGCCTAAGCTATAGCCAAATTCTCCAGGCCTTAACCCTGAGAGGGGATTTCCTGAGGTTCTTTTGTGTCTCAGGCTACCACATAATGAAACAATATTTTTTCCAGAACAATAAACTGTTTTCCTCATGTGCTATGTACGTTGTTGAGCAGTTTTTATAACATTTTGTTTGTGATTGAAAAGTATATTGACCTACTTGACTCTTAACTGAATGCATCAGGCTTCTTGTTATATTATGCATCCACACTAAAAGGCTATCATTGTTCACAACCTCATCTGGATCCAAAAGATTAAGTAATGCAAATTGTTTTACAGTTTCTTAATAGATCCTTTTTAATGAGACAATCAGGCTTCAAGGCTTACTCTCTGTTTGGAGTTGTACAAAAACAGTGGCTATGGCTGAGACCTACCGCTCCTAACATTAAATCTTATGCTCATGGAAAATAACTGCCATCTGCATTTGTAAATATTGATATTCTGTTCATTTATTAGTAATAATAAAAAAAGAAA
>VZTE01001125.1:310233-324228 GCA_013397775.1 Eulacestoma nigropectus
AGGAGAGGAGAGGAGAGGAGAGGAGAGGAGAGGAGAGGAGAGGAGAGGAGAAAAAAGAAAAAAGAAAAGAAAAAAGAAAAGAGAAAAGAAAAGAAAAGAAAAGAAAAGAAAAGAAAAGAAAAGAAAAGAAAAGAAAAGAAAAGAAAAGAAAAGAAAAGAAAAGAAAAGAGGAAGAGAAAAGAAAAAAGAAAAGAGAAAAGAAAAGCAAAGAAAAGAAAAGAAAAGAGGAAGAGAAAAGAAAAAAGAAAAGAGAAAAGAAAAGCTTGCTCCCCCACACCTCCCTGCTACCCTATCTTTCCACCTCTACTTTCAGTTTTTCTCTGGATTTCTGCATAACTCCTGAGAAGTGGAGAAAGTGTTACTTTGTCAGCTGGGGGTATGTTGAGCAGGCAGAAGAGTTCACAGAGAGGACCTGGAAAATTATCTGAATGCTTGCAGTCCTCCTCAGAGCAGTCAGCTTCTTAAATAAATAGAATAACAATATGTGTAACTTCATGCACACCTGTCATGCCATCTTCCAGGTGTGTCTCTCCTCTGAATAATATCACATTTTGTAATGCACCACATATATCAGAAGTTGCTCTTCTGGGAAAGGCAGTCATGCTTGCTATCTGACAAGGCAGATTGCCAAACACCCTTTATTTATGAGAATTATATTTTTTTGAAATTGAGGTGCAAATAATTCATTTCAGTTTATTCCATGTATTAGAGACCATGAAAAATTGCTAAATATTTGGAGCAGCAAGTCAACTAGTCAGAAAAATATTGAATCCTTGAACTTGGTCAATATGTGTGAGAATATGATTTGTCTTTCACTGGGGCCAGGACTGGCAAGTGAAAGGAGCTGAGGGAACCCCCATGCACTTGGGGCAGTAGCACTGCACAGCCATGTCTTAAGCAGGCAGAGCCCTGACAGAGGTGCTTATGGGACTGGGGAAGGCTCTGGGGAGAAGGTCTTGAATTCTGTTCAGCACAAAGCTGAGCAGGGACAGAGGGGCTGAGAACCAGGGGAAGATTTTCCCCAGTGATAATTGGTGGGACGGTGGATCCAATCCCTCCTTGAAGGGTTTCCAGTTCCCATGGGAAAAAACACTCAGCAATCAAGTCAACGAACAGTGTGTTGGACTGGAGACCTGCTGTGTTCCCTACTGACCTGAAATGCCCTGGAATCAATTCTTTGGTCTTCCAATTAATTTCAAATGTTGGAATCAGTCTTGGGATTATTATTTTGTTATGAGAAAAAACTTTTCCTCTCTTGGTCAGTCAAAATTTTATTAATTTATGTAGTGAAGAACCATTTCAAGAAAGGAACTTGTAAATTCTGTTATGATTACAAATTATGATCTCCCTATTTCCTGCTAAATATAAGCAGAGAATCACAGAATCATTTAGGTTGGAGTAGAGCTCCAAGACCATTGAGTCCGAACCCTGACAAATCACTACCTTGTCAGTTAGACATATCACATAAAGTTTCTTCTTGTACGCTTCTGGGGATCATGACTTCACCACTTCCATGGGCAGTCAATTCCAAAGTCTGGCAACAGATTTTACAGTGAAGGAAGCAAGGTTCAACGATTCTTCAGCATGTAGGATCATTTCATATTCCACAGGGCTGCTTTTTCAACCCATAATTTTTTCTCTCTATATTCTCTTCTTATAGATATTTGCATTTCTACTTTTTTGATAAACATCAGAGATGAACTTATACAGGCTATGTAGTGTCTGTGATTAATTTACTAACCACATAAATAATAATTTTCTATCCTCTGTGTGCACAAAAATTTTCACTGTCGTTTGCATATTTTGATATTTATGTTTTTTTAATTACAGCAGGCAAGTTATTTATCTCTGGTGTAAATTTGCTGAAGAAAGCTGGATCCTGGTCCATCTGTGGTGTGAGTCTCCTGCTTCCCCTTCTGCCATCAGTGTTCAGCTGGGGACATTAGATTTAAAGGGCCCCACTGTTTACACACCCTGATCACTGATTAAGTTAGTATGGGTACACAAGGAAAGTGGAGCAGATTGAAAGTCAGGTGTGAGCTTCATCCATTGTGACTTTAAAACATGCACAGAGCAAATCCTACTTATATTTAGTTGTACTGCCTCATATTTAATAATATTTTATTTTCAACCTTTTCAAAATAAGGTGTAATAACAGAATTGCTTTTAGCACTGCCTTTTAGCTGAATATTACATAAAGAATTTACACAAGAAAATCCTAGTATTTGCATGTAGCAAGCAGCCCTAGTTCATGCCATGATGTTACATGGATTGTAGATCATGTCATGATCTAAGATTTAATTTAATCTCTGAAGTGATTAAACTTAAACACTGGTATCTAAGAGTAAAAGCTAAATTAGTGCTTCCAAAAAAATCTTCTTACCTAACAGGTAGAATCAATGAAAATATATATTAAAAATTAATTGGTTGTGTTTTCTTTAATATATGTGTTGACTTGAAAACTCTTTGATAAGTAAAAAACTAAAAAATTATTCTGCAAGGGAGAGAACAAGCAAGCTGTCTCTTCTGAGCCTTCACTACCTGGTTTAGACTTTATGGCACAAGAGGAAAAAACCTTCAATATTCTATTGTTAGGCAGTTGTTGATACACAGATTCTGTATTGCAGATTGTTAATACAGAATTTTATGTTCAGAACAGCAGATGCTATCCTCTTCTGCATCCCATTCACTACAGTACCAAGAAACTTTAACTGGTCAGTGGCTGGAAGGTATTGATCTCCAAGTCTACAGTAAGATCATCAATATGTACTCTTTCAGTATAAGAACCAGCATGCTCAGGTCATTGGCATTATCCATCCTTCCAAAAATAAAATTGCATTAAAAACATTATCAACGTTGTCAATATTTTGCTTTTCCTGTCTTGCTCATATTCATCAGAGACAGGGCAACATGCCATTCTTGGTGTAAAAGTAAATTGTATGACTCTACTCCATAATTTTCACTGTGCATAAAACTGGTTTTCAGTAATTAGGGACATGAAACAACTATTAATTAAGTTTCTCTTAATTTAAAGGAAGGATAAAGATTAGTATCTATCCACCAATGCTAGTTTTCACTAGTGGACACTAAACGTCTCTCTATGCTCTCAATTTCTAGAATTTTTCTTCACATATGTTTAGAACCATTCTCCAAGGATATCAGATTCTTTGCTAGACAACCATAAGTACTACGGCATGTAGAAACTATCTAAAAATGTAATAATGCAATAAGTCTATGACTACATTTTGACAGTGTTACTTTCAGCAATCAGACTCTGTTGAAATCTATTCAGAGTTCTCCCTGTTAAAGACAAAATCAAAAACCTTCACATGCTTTCTGAGAAACTTAATGTAGAAAGTAATCTTGTTTGGAAGAAAGAGCTTGAGTCAGATAAGAGAAGGGTGTTTTTCAGAAAAACAAAGCTAATATACCTTTGGATGAAGTCAAAGCAATGAAAAAGTGTGTGCTGCCTTTGTGAGGGATTTTTCACTGGTTGTACTGCGGCATGGAAGAACCACAAAAGAAAGTGACTCAACAGCCATCAGTGCAGGAGGAGCTGAGGTCTTAAAAGACTTCTCATAGCCTCCAGTAGTATCTGCCCGAAAAATCTCCTAATCCGTCAAGCAGTTGATAAAACTCATCACCTAACTAAATAAAACATCACCTAAGCTGTGTTTTCAGTCTGCCTGAGCTATCATTACCTAAGTTCATAGGAGAAAAGTTTGCTAAATCATCTTTGCACTCTGACTTCTGGTTCCTTGCAAAATCTCATTTGCAGGTACTATACCTAAAACATATCAGACTTCCTGAGATCAGAGGGAAATAGGATAGTATACAGGATCCTGGAGAATTAGTGCATATTCTAAGAGACTGAAAGTTTGATGTTGATAGTACTAAGTTGAAAAATAAGAAAAACTAAAAATTAATTAAATATTTCTGCTGGTTTTGCAGGACTTTGAGAAAATTAAGTTTTAGTACTCGACTATGCTCAGACCTGTGGATCTTTGTACAAGGCTTTACGTGCATATCATTCATTATGGCTATGAAATGCTTATATTCAGGTGATTATTTGATGTTTGTACACACTAGTCATGCCAATAGCATTGAAATACCAATGTTAGAATCAGTGTTGTGTTCTGAATGGTATTTAAGTGCAAAACTGTTCTTGCTTTGTAGCCTTAAAGAATGTGCAAGGAAGTTATCTAGAAAGACTCAAGGCTGCAGAAGAAAGTGCCAAAGCTGAAGACACAGAACTCATGAACTAAGTGACTAGTTATGCATATATAATGTGTATATGCAATTTGCATACATGCATATTGATATAAAACCCGACATTGCTGATGCTTCCAAATGCCGTTTGCCTTTCCAGTAGATAAGTCAGAACTACAGGGGATACAGAAAGCAGTGGGACAAATAGCCCAAGGAAGAAAGGTAACAAACACCAGCATTTTGCTAGAGCATCTCAATTTTTTTAAACTTTGCAAGCATTTTGAAGGATGCTGCAATTCAGGTAACACAGATTAAAAAAGAGAAATATGAAACACCGTGATTGGAACCTTGAAAGAAAGCATAAATATGCATATGAGAAAGGACAGCATGACCATGGATGATGCAGGAATGATCTCTCCATCTGTGAAGATAAATGACTTGACAAATCTTCACTAATATATGGGATAGAAATAGGAAAATGAGTTGCTTTTCCTTCTCTTTTTTCAGCTTCAGAAACTTCTTAGACTGAGCATTTTACTACTAAGACCTATTCCTCAAAAATGTCTTTTTGCTTAGATGCAAACCCTTTAGTCTTCTCTACTTTGTATACAAATGATATATCGAGAAGGTTGGGGAAAATAACAAAATGCCACTGGGAATATTTTATCTTCTTTGGATTTTTACCTGAGCTATGAAAAAACAAAAAAACTGCAAGAGCCTTAAAAAGGTCTAAAAAACATTGGAACTTTAGATAATTTGTATTCATCTGTATCTACTGTGGGTCACCAAACCTCCTAGTCATTAAGAGCACAATTTAGAGCTTCTGATCTAAGGGGAACCAAAGCATCAATCTCTTTATTTTACTATACCTAAGGTATTTCTATCTAGTTTTGGCACTATAATGGTCCTTATGAAGTTCTTCCAACAAATACATGGACACATATGGCAGCACCTTTTATTCTGAAGACTTTGACAACTTCAGAAAAAAGGAAAGGCTTTGCACAGTACTTATATATAGACACTCTCTGGAGAAAAAACTTAATGGGCTGCCATTTTAAAAGCCTGTGCAAATTATGCTCTTCTTCAGCCACACGGGCGCTTTAAATGATTGAAAAAAATATCCAGGAAATACAACATTCATTTTCTGCATCCATATGGGAAACCTTCCTGCATATGCTGTATGCACTCTGTTCAGTTCAGAAAGTCAGTTCCAACTCTGCTAGTCTCATTTTCTAGCAGCCTACTTACTTGTAGGTTTTTAAATGACAGAGTTTTGAACAGAATTGGACGATAAATATTGTAGTCATATTGACAGCTTGGGTAAATCAGTTGGTGTGCAGTGCACATGAGAAAAACGTCCATTTTGTTCATCTGTATTCTACACATATGGTTCACTGTCATAGCTTAGGAATGGTACTCTCCGTTCAGTGGTCCCACTGAAACATCCCAAAGCAGGCACTGCTCACTCATTCCTCGTCCCCTCCCCTCTGGTGGTGAGCTGGAGAGGATAACTGGAGGGACAAAAGGTATCACGGGCTGTGATAACAATAATTTATTGGAAACATCAGTGAGATAAGAAAATGAACAGCAACAGTAACAATATTAAGAAAAAAAGTATACAAGAGGCGAACGATTCACATGCAAGTGCTCACCACTGCACCATGCAGAATCCCAGACAACACCTGACCTTGCCAGGCTACCTGACCTGGAAGGGATTCCCTTTCCCCGAACCCAGAAATGGCATGAGGTGGTATAGAAAAAACTCCTGGTCCTGGCCATACCACTCCTGGCTACTGCGAGAACCAGGACATTCACAAATTCTTTGGTACTTCCTATTCCATTCCTTACATTTTTCTGTACCTTCTGCACACAGCTCCACACAGCTGTGGTGAACAGTTTTAGCTTCAGAGGAAACAGGGACTGATGAGCATCAGTTTATTGCTATTTATGATTTATTATAAAATTTGAGAGAAAATAGGGCAGAAAACTGTAGTTGCACTTTATCTGTGTAAAGTCTGCCTGAGATCCAGAATTGGGACATTCTTCTTCTTATATGTTAAATGCCTTGTGGCAAAGACAACAGCAGAATTTTAAAGGCTATTTCTGAACCATTGCATATACTGAAATTCTGTTCTGCAAGGTGCTCAGTGTCCCTAGCTTTTTTCAATAGATCCAGAGCTTATGGAGAACATGCTTATTCCAGATACTATGAAGAGAAGTGGTGGGTTTTTTAATAGTAACTTATGACTGGGCAATACTTTCATCATCCGTGTTATGAACTTGATGCCTTCAGTAAAATAGTAGAGAATCAATACAAATAAAAATGTTAATACTCATTGGACCTGGTATTCACAAGATTATCCATCTATTAAAACAGCTCAAGGCAGTCAAGGAAACAATGCCATATACAAAACAACCAGACAAATACAATTATTTTTTGGCAATATTCCATAAGACAAATAGAGAGATCCTGCACATTTAGATTATTGCTTTTACCAGGTTTAAAATATTTAAAAGCAAAACAAAGGCACAAATATAAAGAGTATTTGTTTTGAATTTCCTAGCATTTTTGTCCTTCTGCAGTAAATGTTTCACCATTTATTTTTATATAATTTTGCTACTTGAGATTGTTGTGTGTCTGCACAAGATGAGCACAGGTACTGGAACAGAAGGATCGCATTAGGTGAAGAGTACACAACTGTGCACAGCAGAATGTAGTGGATACATTTCTGAACTACACTTGACTAAACACTACAGGCTCTTGCACTTTCAAGCACTCTAGCACTTTCATTAATTCTGTTTAAACACTTTATTCAATCATCCCAGCACTCTGGGGGCTACTGAGCATGAGAAGTTCTGACTTGTATCATTTGACATTGTACAGATTCATTTTCTGCTCACACCATGAATGAGTCTAAGAAACAAACTGGATGGCAGAGGTGGTTGAAGAAAGCCTTAAGAGAAGCATTTAACTTCTTTCATTCATTGCATGCAACACTGGCAACAAACAGGAGGAAGTGGAAGCCACCACGCTGCTGAACAGCTATGACCTATTTGCCATTACCAAAACTTAGTGGCAAGTTTCCCATAAATGGAAAGTGGACATTTATGGCTAAAGGCTATTCCAGAGGCACATGAGAGGAAGAAAGGGTGGAGGAGTTACTCTCTACACCAAGAGTAGGAGAGATTGTGAAGAATTATCTCTGAAGAACAGCCCTCAGCAGGTCAAAAGGTTATGGATAAGAATTAGACACCAGGGTAACAAAGACAATGTTGTGGCTGGTGTCCCTACAGGCCCCTGCTCAAGGGCAGCCTATTGGCTCCAGCTACAAAACACCCCCACATATGTTGGAAAAGTAGCACAGCAAACTGTAGGCAATCCAGGAGACTCCTGGAATGCACTGAGGATAACTTTTTAAGTCAAGTAAGACCCCTACCAAAGGGGATGACATTCTGCATCTGATGGGCACCTATGCAGGTGAGCTAATTGATGAAATCAAAACTGGAGGCAGCCTGAGTTGCAATAATCATGTGCTGATGGAATTTGCAGTCCTGAATGATGTAGGTCCAGTGAAGAGTAAAGTCAGGACCCTGACTTTTGGGAAAGCAAACTTTCAGCTCTTCGAGGAGTTAGTCAATAGGACCCCCTGAGAAATTGGCCTCAGGGACAAGGGAGCAGAACAGAGCTGGGATATCTCTAAGGATGCTTTCTATAGAGCATACAAGATTGTGATCCCAAGGTGCAAGAAATTGGTCCAGGAAGGCAAGAAACTGGCAGAGCTGAGTGGATAACTGCTCATTAAGCTAAAAGGCAAGAAGCAAATTAGCAGTGGAAGAAGGGACAGGTATTTGGAAAAAAGTATAGGAAGGCTGTCCAATCATGTAGGAATGAGGTCAGCAAGGCCAAGGTGCTGCTGGATCTGACCTTGGCAATGAATGCAAAGAATAGCAAGCAAGGGTATGTGAGGTATGTCAGCCAGAAGAGAAAGGTAAAGAAAATGTGCCCACCCAACAAGCAAAGCTGGTAACTGCAGACAAGAAGAAGGCTGAGGTACTCAAAAGGTCTTTTGCCTCAATCTTCACTGTCAGTCTCTCTTCCCACACTTCTCAAGTGAATTGTCTGCAAGACAGGGCCTGGGAGAGCAAAGTCTCCTGCACTGTAAGAAAAAGTATGTTTTGATACCACCTGAGGAACTGAACATACATAAATCTATGGGACCTAATGAGATGCATCCCTCAGCCCTGAGGGAATTGGCTGATGCAGTTGTCAGGCTCTTCTCCACGATATTTGAAAAGTTATGCCACTCAGGTGAAGTTCCCAGTGACTAGAAAAAGGGAGAAATTGGACCCATATTTAAAAACGGCAGAAAGGACAACCCTGGGAACTACTGACCTGTCAGCTTTCCCTCTGTGTCTGGGAAGATCATGGAACAGATCCTCCTAGAAGCTGTGCTAAGGTACAGGTAGGGCAGAGAGGTGATTCAAGACAGCCAGCATGGCTTCACCAATCCTGTCTGGCCAACCTAATGGCCTTCTATGATGGGGTGACTGCATAAGTGGATAAGGGAAGAACTACACATGTCATATATCTGGACTTACATAAAGCTTTTGATGTGGTCCCCTACAACATCCTTATCTCTGAACTGGAGAAAGAAAGATTTGATGGGTGGACTGCTAGGTGGCTAAGAAGCTGTTTAAAGGATTGTATTCAGAGGGTGATCAATGTCTGCATGAAATTTATTGATGAGTGGTGTCCTTCAGGGGCCCAGACTCTTTAATGTCTTCATCAATGACACAGACAAAGGGGTTAAGTGCATCCTCAGCAAATTTGGCAGACAACACTAAGGTCTGGTGTGCAGTTGGCACACTTAAAAGGGTGGGATGCCATTAAGAGGGACCTGGACATGCTGGAGAAGTGGGCCCGGGAATCTCATGAGGTTCAACATAGCCAAGTACATGGTGCCGCATATGGGTACGGGCAAACCCCAGTATCAGCACAGACTGGGGGATGAACAGGTCGAGAGCAGTCCTGCCCAGATGGATTTGGGGGTGCTGGTGAATGAGCGGCTCGACATAAGCTGGCAATAGTCACTCACAGCCCAGAAAGTCAAACGTGTCCTGGGCTGCGTCCAAAGCAGCATGGCCAGCAGGGGAGGGAGGGGATTCTGCCGCTCTGCTCTGCTCGGCTCTGCTCTGGTGACACCCCACCTGAAACACTGCATCCAGCTCTGGGGTCTCAGCACAGAAAAGATGTGGATGTGGCAGAGCAGGTCCAGGAGACAGCAAAAAAAATTACCAGAGAAATGGGGCACCTCTCCTATGAGGAAACGTGGAGAGAACTGGGGCTGTGCAGCCTTGAGAAGAGATGGCTCTGGGGAAACCCTACTGTGACTTTACAGAACATAGAGAAGGCTTCTAAGAAAGATGAAAATAGACTTTTTAGGGGGGCTGTTACCAAGAAAAGGGGTAATGATTTTAAATCAAAAGAGGGCAAATTTAGATTAGAAATAAGGAAGCTTTTAATGATGAGGATGGTGAGACACTGGAATAGGTTTTCCATAGAAGTCACGAATGCCCATTCCTGGAAAAATTCAAGGTCAGGTTGGACAGGCTTTGACCAACCTGACGTAGTTGAAGACGTCCCCCTTGTCCCTCTCCCTGGTAGGGACATTAGACTAGATGACACTTAGTGATCCTTTCCAAAACAAATCATTCAATGATTCTATGACTCGTGCATGACCCACATACTTTTCCATCTGTGTGCGAAGGCATGCAAAAACATGTTCATCTGTTTAACTAACTTTCTAAACCAGAGCCTGCCATCTCCAGGCCTTTTCTCATTCTTTGTCTTTCTTGATTAACTCCTTCAATACTTTCAAGAGAACACAGTTCTATTTATTGAGGATCTCAATTACAAACCAGTTTACTCCATCTAACACCACTTCACTAGCAATTCCATGGAAGAAGAAATTTGCTTTAACACTCTTTTCAGAAGATGAGTACTAACTGAAGTCTTACACCACTTTAATATTACAGATGGGCCACTTTACTCTGTTGAGCTGTATGAAACACCTCTCAATGAAAGAAAAAAGAACAAAAACATCGAAGGGGGAGTTCTTATTGCATTAGCTAGGGATGTGGAGTTTTCAGCACAGCACACCATTTCCTTTTAACTCCTTCCAACATGTTTTTTGTAAGTTCATTAATGAGGATGAGGAAGATACACTAACCCTTCACAATGTTCTGTTTCATTTTCTATTACCCTTATCCCAGAGGATAAGGCTAATAGAAAATATATCCAGAGCTATGTTTGCTACAGCTATTGAAGCATGTAAAGGTGGTGAAACAAACAATAGTGTGTGATGAATATTGAAATTTCAAAACTAGTTTTCATTATGGGGTATAAAATGCAACAGTTTCTATATTTTGGAAAAGGAGGTGAAGACAAAGAGAATAAACCAGAAAGCACAAGATACGCTCATGCAGAAAGATGTTTAATTAACTCATATAGCATTGGAGCAAAGCAAACTGTAGAGAGCAGAGAAGGTGCTTATAATCCTAAATTACTTGTATTTCAGATGTAATCTTAAATATCAGCTGATGACTTCTGTAGGCTTTTTCTCAACCTCTTGCAAAAATATTACAACTAAAAAATAGTGATTTTTTGTTTTTTAACTTTTTTCTTAAATTGAAAAGAGTTTTCAGTTGGAGAACGTCACAAAAAATATTATCCTAACCATAAAAATATGTGTTGTAAGTTTAACTTTAAAGGGTTTTTTTTGTTAGTTTTATTTCTTATTTTTATAATAAAATATTCAAGAGTCTTCTGCAAGATTGTCTCTCTCTCATGCACATACTCATGTTATTTTTCTATGATTTCTTTTTAAGCATCTTGGCAGACACTTCATATAGTTTTATTTTATGAAGTTGGGTGTTGTAAATGACTTTAAATATGTAGAGAAAATCTCTGGTCAGCATATATCAGTGATATTTCCAAAATCATGGGGGGAAGTGAAGTAATATAAATGGGAACATAACTGCATCCTGATTTTATTACGAATATCTACACGGTGATAGTTCCATTTGTTGTGTAGTGTTATAAATAAAATAGTAGAAAGTGTAAAGCGATCCTTTCCTAAGCACCTGTCAGTGTATTTGTCACTCAGTAATCATATTTACCATTTGAGATGATATGTGGATTTAGTCCAGGACACAAAAATTATTTTTGTAGTACAAATATAAAACTAATTTATTTACCTATACCCATGTTTATGGTGAACTCAATTTTTCAATAGTTTATCAAAGTCACAGGAAAATGCAGAAGAAGTAAGATAGAGGGAAAAGAGAGTGAGAGAGGTCTAAATAACTGAACAAAAGTGTCCATCAGCCAAATTATAACATTGAAAGAAACAATCAGATTATAATAAAAAAAGTAAAAGAGTTCTGAGACTTTGAAGAGATTTGTTCTGAGACTTCGAAGAGATTTGTCCTCAGAGGTACTTTGGAAGAAACCAATTACTTTTTCTGACCATTACCTCAGAACTAGACTGTGTATTTTTTGCATTTGTTGAACAAAGCCAAAAAAACCCCCACCATTACTAGGGTAGCTTTGCTCTAGCTGTCCAGTTAAGTACATATTGCTGCCAGAGCTGCAATCTAATGGAAGATAATGAGACCGAAGCATCACCCTTAGAAGTATAGAGGTAAAAATATAATCTTCTTAAGCTGTATTCTGCTCTTGCAAATGAAAGCTTGGTGGAATCATGTACAGAACTAGCCTAAAGTGCCTCAACAAAAATTCATAGAATCACAGAATACCCTGAGTTGAAAGGCACCCACAAGGGTTATCAAAGTCCAGCTCTTGGCTTTACATAAGACAGCTCCAGGAAACACACCATGTACTTGAGAGCATTGCCCAAAGTTTTCTTGAACTCTGTCAGGCTTGGTGCTGTGATTACTTCTCTAGGAAGCCTGTTCCAGTGCTCAACCACCCTCTAGGTGAAAAGCCTTTTTCTAATACCTCGGCTAAAACTTCCCTGACACAGCTTCATGCTGTTCTCTTTGGCCCTGTCACTGGTAACCATAGAGAAGTGATTGGTGCCTGCCCCTCTTCTCCTCACACAAAAGCTGTAGAATGCTTTGAGATCTTCCCTTAATCTCCTCTTCTCCAAGCTGAACAGACCAAGTGACCTCAGCTACTCCTCATACAGCTTCACCCTAAGGCTCTTTATCACCCTCATTGCCCTCTTTGGATGATCTCTAACAGCTTTGTATCGTTCTTGTATTGTGGCACCCAAAACTGCCCCCAGCACTCGAGGTGAGGCTGCTGCAGTGTAGAGCAGAGCGGGACAATCCCCTCCCTTGCCCGGCTGGTGATAATGTGCCTGATGCACCCCAGGACATGATTGGCCCTCCTGGCTGCCAGGGCACTGCTGACTCATATTCAATCTTCCGTCAACCATGACCCCCAGATTCCTTCCTGTGGTGCTACTCTCCAGCCTCTTGTGCCCCATTCTGACTGTATATCCAGGGTTGCCCCATCCCAGGTGCAGAACCTGGTACTTTCCCTTGCTGAACTTCATGTGGTTGGTAATTGCCCAGCCCCCCAGCCCCCTAATTTGCTAAGGTCCCTCTGAAGGGCCTCTCTGCCTTCAATGGACTCAACAGCTGCTCACCAGCAAGTATCATCAGCAAACTTACAATACTTTTCAGTCCTGTTTACAAATAATTTATAAAGATGTTGAAGAGCACAGGGCCTGAAATTGAGCCCTGCAGAATAACTAGATACCCATTGCCAACCAGATGTCACCCCATCCATTGTAACCCTTTGTGCCCGACCTGTGAGCCAATTGCTCACCCACCACATGATGTGTTTATCCAGCCTTGTGCTGGACACTTTGTGCAGAGGGATCCTGGGAGACACAGTATCAAAAGCTTTACTGAAATCAGAAAGGAACCGTCATTCCTTTGTCGGCTAGGTCGGTTGTCTTGAAGGAATTAGAGTTTGACTTTGAGCAAGACTTTCCCCTCATGAAGCTACGCTGGCTGTGACCAGTGGCTGTGCTCTCGTCTGGGTGTTTTTCAACACCTCCCAGAATAATCTTCTCCCTAACTTTACCAGGCACTGAAGTGAGACTGAGACGCCTGTAGTTTCCAGGGTCAAGCTTCTTGCTGTTCTTGAAAATTGGGACAATGCTAGCCGCTTTAAAGTCAACTGAGACCTCTCCAGATACACATGACTGTTAAAAGTCTTGAGAGAGGCCTCACAGTCACTCTTTGAATATTCTTGGATGAATCCCGTCAGGCCCCATAGACTTAAAGGAATTCAGCAGATCTCTCACAATTTCAGGGTTGACTGAGAGTTGATCATTCTCACAGCCATGATTCTCTATCTCAGGGCACTGGGACCCTCTTAGTTCATCATTGATGCTGAAGGCAGAGGCAAAGAAAGCCTCAAATGCCTCTGCCTTGTCCATGTCCCTGTTTTGCGAGGTGACCATCCTCCCCAAGTTATAATCCAGTGTTATTTCTTGACTGCCTCTTGCTATTTGCATGTTTAAAAAAGCTGTCCCTCTCTCCCCCCTTCCTCCAGTACTGGACAGCTTCATCTCCACTTGAACTTTGACTGTAAGAACTATCTCCCAACAGTGGTGTAGTGGTTTGATCACATGTATTTCACTTTGTGAGATAAGGATCAGAAGAAATGCAAAGCAGGCCTAAAATTTTAAAGAATATAAGGAAGTTTATTACTAACAGAGTTAAAGGTAACAAAAAAAAGAAGTTAAA
>VZTE01001125.1:324869-336276 GCA_013397775.1 Eulacestoma nigropectus
GAGCTGTGCAGGCTGGAAAAGGAGGCTCCGCTGGTCCCGCTGGGTCTGCGCGGGCTGCAGGAGGGGGAGAGGAAGCTCCCCTGGGCTGCATGAAGAGGGAGAGGAGGGCCCTCCGGTTTCAGAAGCCGAGCCACATGGATTCGGCTATCGAGCAGCCCATAGTTAGTTTAGCCGCTCGCGGCTCTGAGGGAAGGGAGAGGGGTGAGGGGGGCGCAGGCAGGAGCCCAGGCCAGGCCCGGAGGCCGCCCGGGGCTCGGAGGCCCGCCTTCCTCCCTCAGGAGACCGGGAACCAGAGAGGAACTTCCTGCCCTTGCACGGGGTTTAAATATGCAAAATTCACAAAAGTGCATTGGCTTAAAAGCTTGTCAATCAACTCAGTTTCAACCCATGACAAGTGGTGAGCAGCATCTCTGTATTTTTCTCATGTCACCTGACCTTGCTTTCACTGGGGATACAAGTTCCTTTTTTTGCCTTAGCTCCAAAAGAAGATGCCTATTCAGCCAATCTGGCCTTTTGCCTCACCTGCTTGACCTCCAAAATTTTGGGTTTGCCTGCTTATGCGCCATTAGAAGGTGGTGCTTAAAAAGTGACCAACATTGATGGACCCCAGCACCTTCACAAGTGTTTTCCCAGAGGCTTCAGTAACTAGTCTGTGAGCAGCCTGAAGTCTGCTTTCCCCATGTCCGAAGTGGAAGGTTTGCTGGTATCTTCTTCCTGTCAACAGAGATTTTACAATTGATTGCTTTGCTGTCACTGTAGCCAAGACAGCCACCAATCATGACTTCACCCACAAGACCGTCTCTGTTAACAAGCTACAGATGAAGGAGGAAACCTTATCTAGGCAGCTCCCTTAGTATTTGTACTATGAAGTTGTCATGCAGGTGTTTTGGGAATCTTCTGAATCTGTGCCAGCTGTATGGTGGTATCAGTTAACAACTGGTCAGTTGGAGACCCGTATAAGGACAAGGGAAGTTGGTTTGAAGGTGTCCCTTAGTTCCTCCAAGAAAAATTCATCAGTGCTGTTGTCCTGGCTAGGTGGTCTATAGAAGACTCTCACAATGACATCTGCATTATTTGTTTGTCCCAGGGGGTCTCAACCGTGCCATTGCCAACTGTAAGTTCCATATATTCCAGCCCTTTCATTACATACAGTGCCACCAGCCACACCTCTTGTGCCCTGCCTATCCCTCCTGAGGAGAGAGCCTGTAGCCGTCCAACATGGCATGCCAGTCACAGGACTCATTCCACCAGTTTCACTTCTGCCAATATACCTGCTATGTAATTTACTGCTTTATGCCTAACATGTTCAAAGGAGAAGTCATAGCCCAATAATTTTAGAGGAGGGAAAGCTTCCTTCTAGAAATGTAATTCCCCTTCCAAGCCCTATGGAGACCACTGGAAAAAATTCTCTTCAACTCAGTAGACTCTGCAACAGGTGTCAGGGTGCTGCACCCCATTATCTAGCTGCTCCTGTGTCCCAGGGCTGACATCACAGAAATGCACAGTCGATGGAACAGCAATGTTTTATTGCTGCACAGTCAGTGTAAGTTCAATTAAAACTGTTGGCAAGAGCTATACCACATCGTGCACTGTGATTAACACTGGTGGAAATGGGAGTAAAAACATAGTAGCAGTCAATGCAAACTGTGTCTTGATGTGAAGACACAGAGTGCTGCAGGCCATATCATCAGTGCAACTCCTTTTCTCTTTCCCTCTTCAACTTAGAAACATGCTATCACTGTACAGACTTTTTAAGATTTTTTTTCCCCTGCATTTTTCTAGGGAGACAACCCTGAACTCTCATAACAAAGTATGGTCTTTAGCAGTAAGAAGTAGTTTCAGAACTATTTCTGCTTCAGCTACTGAATATAACTACTTTTTTGGATTATCAAGTAGGTTAGCTATTTTGTACCTATTATGTACATGTGGTGAAGGGTCTGCCAACCTAAAACATGCATAATTCTTTTCTCTAGAGAGGATTGCATGCTGGGGTCAAACTGCAGTGACAGCTCTCTCTGTTCAAAGACTAGTGCAATGGAAAACTGACCTTGGATAAGACATTTGTGTGATACAAACATATAAACAGGCTGAGAATTTCATGAGAAGCAATGAACTGTTTTTTGAGAAAATTTTGAGTTGGTTCAGAAACCAGCTGAAGTTTCTAAGGCAAGCTGAAGAAGTATAGAGTAATCTGAGATGGAGCATTTGATCAATTTTATGCCTTCTATTATCTGCCTTTTGAGATCATCAGGATATAATTGACAATGCTGTACCTGAATCTGAGTGTCACACTGTCTAGATCTCTCCCAGTGATTTTCAGCTAGAATCAAAAACTCAACTAAACTTTATTTGAGAGCACAACCACAAACAACTCAACTTTTAGTATACAGGCAACACTTGCTTAATTGCTGTAGTGGTTTTGATCACATCTATTTCACTCTGTGACATAAGGATTAGAAGAAATGCAAAGCAGGCCTAAAACTTTAAAGAATATAAAGAAGGTTATTACTAACAGAGTTAGAAATAACAAGAAATAATTAGTTAAAGCAAAACACCCCCCGCTTCCCTCCAGCACTCCTGCCTCCTTTTACCATCTCGCACAAAGGGTAACAATTTTGGTCAGTGTTGCAGTCCTTAAAAGTCTCTCTGTTATGCTTAGGGGAAAAGGGTTCCCTTCTGCTATGCCATGGAAATCCTTCACAACTCAGTAGTCCGCCCGGAAACCATCTACTGAAGTGAAATATCTCTCCCATGAAAATTCCACAGTGTATTCATACTGCAATCGTGGGCCATCACATGGGGTTACAAGTCTTTTTAAGGATGAATTCTTCCAGCCTAAACACAAAGGCTTCTCTGCTTCCTCACAAATCTCTAAAAGCTGCTTCACAACTACATGGCCTGGCATAGGCATTTCCTTACATCTTCACAAGCTGCAACATGAATTCTCACAGGCATGGGTTTTTCATCTCCCCATACTTCAAATGATTTCAAGAGTTCTCCCGCAGCTGCCAGAAGGGTTTTAAGTTTGGCACTGAAGTGCCTCCCCCCTCTTTTCCCGCCGCCATCTTTAGTGTCGTGCCACGTGACCGTCTTCCTCTTCCTTCCTGACCGTGCAGCTGCCATGTTCTTCTCCCTCAGGGCTGAGCTGATGTTCTCTTCAGTTCAGTGCGAGCTGTGCAGGCTGCAGAGAGCTCTGCCTGCTCCTGCCGGGTCTGCGCGGGGCTGTATGGAGAGGAAAGAGAAGCCCCCCAGTCTCTAGAAGCCAAGCCAGATGAATTTGACTATGGGGCAGTCCATGGTTGGTGTTAGCTGCCCGCGGCTCTGGGAGAAGGGGGAGGGGGGCAGGGACGGGGCAGAGGCCAGGCAGGAGCCCAGCCCAGGCCTGGGACAGCCCGAGGGCTCTGTCAGGAGACCGGGAACAAAAGGAACTTCCTGCCCTTGCACGGGGTTTAAATATGCAAACATCACAAAAGCGCATTGGCTTAAAAGCTTGTCAATCAACTCAGTTTCCACCCATTACAATTGCCAAACCACATTGCTTTCTGCTGCTAGATGAAGACATGGAATTCTGGGTTTGAACAATTAGCTTTGTAGAAATTATTTGAATTACATGGCTGAATAATAGAAAGTCTTTCTATCATTAGAACAGTTCTTTTTTGTTTCCTCTTGATCACTACTATGTGTTTATTTATTATTCAATAAGTGTATTTCTAATGTATGAGAGTAACTGAATTCCACATACTTGATAGAAACAATGTGATGCATTCAGCAGAAATTTTTCAGTTGAAAAATCACTAACAACGAGAGCCACTAAGTACACTTTAAACTGGTATTGCATGTATAAAAGTATGTTTTTACTTTTAAGCACAGGCCTTGCTTAGAGGTACTCAGGATGAATGGATCTGAGTGGGGCAATGGCACTAAAAATTATAGCACCCTTTGCACTTGCCGATTTGAATTAGACCTGAGTTAAATTTGATACAGTCATTCCCATGGGAAATTTTAACACTGAACTGTCAAGAAGATGTAACAAAAGTTTGTTTAGCAGACTACAATCAATCAGTCTCAACAACTTCCAGTTAGCTATATGTGCAGAACCAAAGGTGTAAGCAATGTAGAAAAAGCTCATAGGTAGCTCAAGCTGCCATATATCCTTATTCAACTCCCAGACATAAGAACTGTACGTGAGGCAGGATGGATGGAAGGCTATGTGATCTTAGTTCTCACAAGGAATGAGAGATGCAATACTAATAAACCCATTGAACTATGATATCAGTATCAAATCAGAATATTTACAATACTTATGCTTCATTCTGAAGCATCCATCTCTTTTTTCATTTAAATTGTTTGTTTTATTTCATATGATCCAAACTAATATTTTTTTAATTTTCAGATACATAATTTTGAATAAGACAATAAATCTGATCTCCTCTCTCAAAAAGAAAAACAATCTGTTACATGTATCTGCTTGGCAGGCAATATATCTGCATGTTTGTGTGATCCAGGTAATCTCTGTTTCATTCACAACAGAGACCAGAGGAGATACGCTTCTGGCCTTTTCTGTCATAGACAATAAAGAACTGGTTGGGTATATGATGGCCAAGGGCAGTATAGTATGACAAGTGCAGTCACTATGAAAAGTCACTGTGGAGCTAAGACCTCAAGAAAAGCCTAGAAAGGAGAATTACAGAGTTGTTTAGCTGTGAAAACCTCTTCAGGATATTTGAGTCCAACTGCAAGTCTAACACTGCCCGCACTGCTGGGTCCTGCCTCATTGTTTCCAAGCACCACATCCATAAGTCTTTTAAACACCTTCAAGTGACTCGGACTCTTCCCTCAACAGCCTGTTCCAATGCTTGACCACCCTTTTAGTGGTTAATTTTTTCCTAATATCCAATCTAAACCTCCCCTAGTGTAACCTGAGACCACCTCCCACCTGACTACAACATCCTTTCAGGTAGCTCTTGAGTGTGGTAAAGATCCCCTCTCAGCCTCCTTTTCTCCAGACTAAACAATCCCAGCTCTCTCAGCCACTCCTGACAGGACTTGGGCTCTAGACCCTTCGCCAGCTTCACAGAGTCACAGCTTTGGACATCAGCAGATTTCAGATTGTTCTGGGACTCTTTTGTCAAGATCCCACAGGAGACCATGCTGGAGAGTAAAAGTAAACAGGAGAGCTGGTAAACTTCAAAGACAACTTGAAGAGCAGTCCTCTGTGGGTGGCGGCGGCCGCGGGGAGCGAGGACAAACGGGGAGCGGGAGCTGCGCCGAGCCAGGGCTCCCCCTCGGTGCACAGGCGTGGGGCCAGCGAGGCTCTCTGGTTGGCTCTCCTCGCTCAGCCATGCCCACGCAAACCTCGGAGTGGCCAGAAGCCGCCGGCACCCCGCCCATGCCGCAGAGTATAAAACTGTATCTTTGAATTGTAAAGCGCTCTTTCCATCCTCGCTTTCGAGCATATTAAAAGCTGCTCGGAATAGCACGAAAGCAGCCTTCTTGTGCCTTTCTCTGCCTCCCCGAGAAAAGCCGAGCGCCTCCCGCCACGCAGTGAACGGAACACAAAGTTGCCGTTCGTGCCGCCTCACCCCGGGACCGCCGAAACCCCTGCAGTGCCGCAGCTCCAAGGCGTCCCTGTGTTCTCCCCTCCAGGAGGATCGGAGACTGCCTGAATCAGAGCCAAAGAGGAGCTTGGGCTGGCAGGACATATCCTGGGGCAGGCGAGAGATAGCTGGCGCCCAACGTGAGGCGTGGGACATCGTCAGGCGTAGCTTTTCTCCACTATCGGCGTTCTAAATTTTTCTCAGAGCAATTCCTGTAGCAGGCTGAACGTCCACACTAAGGGGCAGCTTGGAGGCAGAGAAACCAGACCGAGTCTTCAATTGGTTTACCGAGGGTGAGTGTGTAAACCAAGCGGTTTTTTGTGTTTTTTCTTTTTCTCTTTTTAACTTGGGACTGGAGGCAAGCAAACCCTTCAGAGAGCAAGCAAGCACAGAGAAACAGGGAGTGACTGGCTGAGCTCAGAGGGGAATAAGAAGCATTCAGTGGAAATGAAGAGGAAATGGAGGTCAGCTGCATGTGAGGAACATAGAGATCTTACCTGAGTGTTGAGCCATGGGTCAATCCAGTCATCAGCCAGACTAGAAACCACAGTTTTGTGAAGGACAAAAAGAGAGGCTTCCTCCCAAAAGAAAGGCTAAGGCTAACATCGGTTGACTACTCAGCAGACAACTCATGACCAAGAATATCAAAACAGCAAAGTTCTCAACACATGCCTTTGGCCCAGATTTCATTTGCAAGATCTTCTTTAAGGCTCTCGGGGCACTGTGGATCGTATGGGCTCCTGGGGATTGTGGAAACTGTCTCACCACCCCCAGCTGGGGGCTGGACAACCAGTGGGCAGCAGGGGCAGGTCTGTGCATTGGAAAACCTCCCTGGGAAGGGGACACAGTCTGTATAAGAAAGACGTGGCTTGGACAGTTTTAAGACACCTGGAAAACTAGGCCTGCATATCAATGTAGCCATATCTATGCTGTGTTTTAGTAGATTTTATTCTTTAGGAGAAGAAATTGCCAAACACCAGCCCCCCAAAACCCCCTCTCACAGAAAACAACATGTTGAGAAAAATCAAGAAGTGTGAATGAATCAGGTGAATCAGCTGCCAATTAAGATGTTAGACAAAAATATGAAAAATGTAAGGAGAGCAATTTTACATGAGATCCGTCCAAGAAAAATGATTTTTACAGTGATCTCTACAAAGCACAAAGTTAAAAAACCCCCATCATATCATTTCTTCCAAGTCACTAATAAAATCCAATTAATTTCTCAGTGCAAACCTGCACAAAGTGTTTTATTTCCTTACATCAGGAATAGAGAATTTGATCAGAATCAAAATATGCAGTATTATTCTTACATGGATATCACATAGTGGCTACTACTAATTGGACTCTTTAACGAGTGGATGACTCAGTTTTTGCTTAGCAGTTGTTGGCAATTACAATAGTTCCCTGAATCACTGTGTGATGCATGCCTTTTTATCGTGTACTTCTGTGCCCAGCGCACTGGGGTACATGCTACTTAGAAACTATAAGAGTTCCTGTGATTTTTCACCAGCAGCTTAGAGAAAATTAGGCAGTGAGAGCAAATGATTCATTTGAGGAGCTGAGAGGTAAAACATGGAGATGGTAGCAGTTGAGAAAATGACAGAATATTTTATATTCAAGACAATGTTTTATATAGTTGCTTAAGTATTTGGACAAAGTGTGAATAAACAGTGTGTGAATACTACATGGCTTTTGGCCTAAATTCACTTGCCTCCTTATAAATGAAATAATTACTGAAGTTCCCTGAAAGTTAATGCATCTATTTGGAAGACACAGAATGTCTCCATGTGTGGCCAAATATGTGACCTCTGTTACCTTAATAGAGCTGTTTCTGCAATTATTCCTACTATTCAGAAAGTAAAAGGCAAAGCAAAGTGGCGATGCCTTATGTTAAATTTCAGAAAGCCATTTAGTGCTTCTTGCATTTCTTCATAATTTTATTTTCAAGTCTGTAATTTCTATTGTCAGGCCTGAAGTAATGCTTGCAGCAGTCCTGCTGTGGTGGGGGGCTGCTTGTTTTTTACTCTTGGTGAAAAGATGGGAACACTGTCTTTGGCAGACATTTGTCATGTGCATAGAAATGTTAAAAAAAACATCTTGAGAACCAGGGAAATAAGAAAAATAATTATTTTGCTGAAGTGTTACCCAAGGCTTTTTTCAATCAGCATTTATTTGCAGGAATTATTTATAGGGTATCAAGTTGCATAAACTTGCATAGTAACTCTTAGTTGTCGTATGCAGTCCATGACAACCATCTGCTTAGAATGACATGTTTGGGGTTTTCTTAGTTTAATTCAGTCTAGCTAAAATTAAAATATTGACAGCAACAGTTTCTATGGTGCACACAATTTAACTAAAGAGCTGCTACTATATAGGCTCTTTTTGGATTATACTTACAACTTTGTACAATAACACACGCATAATCTGGAGTTAAATATATTTTTACAAAAATACAGACATAAAAGAAGAACGAAATGAAAATTTTAACTGCTCAAATATTTTCGATTCCTAGAAGTAAAACCTGTATTTTACTGTAATCAATTCAAGTGTAACATGTAACTTGTAAGAAAATGGAATATATTTACTGAGTTTTACTTTCATTCTCACAGTGGAGTTTCTTTTTTATTTGTTTGTTTTCCATCAGGTAACAATTTTGTTTGCTGGAAAGATCTGGATACTCTGGCATATTTCAGTAGAATAACTTTTGGAACTTGGGGGATTAGTACTGGTTCCTTCTGCTTCAGCTCAGGGATTGCTGAGGACATGTCATTCTTTTCATCTCTAAATTGTTGCTTTAATTCTACAATGAGACAAAGATGACTGAAAGTCATCACAGACTGATGATTTCTGTTCCACTCAGAAAGATGTGCTTTCAGTTCAGTTCCTAATAGTCAGATGTCCCTGTCATAAAACATCACTTTGATTTACTATAATTGTGTGGGTTTTGGGGGTTGCTGTTCTTGTTAGTTTTTTGTGTTGTTTGTGTGTTTGGTGGGGTTTTTTGTTTGGGTTTGCTTTGGTTTTGTTGTGGTTTTTTGTGTCATGCCATGTTTCTAGTTCCCCACTCTAATGAAACAGAGCACCCTCACAGTGACCAGCAATGCAGTGCTGAGAGGTATAGGGTCATCTCCACAGCGCCTTTCTCTTGCTGCTGTGTAGATGAACAGGGTGCTCTAAGTGCCACATTGCCACTTTCAGCACCTACATTTACTTCGAAGGGCTGGATCCACAGAGTGTGTGAACGCTGAAGTTATATCAATTCATACCACCTGAGAAGCTGATAAATCCCTTCCCTTACTTGCATCCATAACAGCACCAGCTCATGGGTACATCGCTTTCTATCTGTTGTCTCTCAGTGAAAGCTGAGCTGTGGTTGTACAGCTGTGCTGGGGATACCCAGCTGGGACAAATATCTCAATCAGCCTGGACTTTTAAGCTGGCCCACAGAAATCCGTATGATGTAGTGTCAGCATTATCCACATAAGGTACCCTTAGCAAGTTTGCTGATGACATGAAACTGGGAAGAGTGGCTGATGCACCTGAAGGCTGTGCTGCCATTCAGTGGCACCTTGATAAGCTGGAGAGCTGAGGAGAGAAACTTAATGAGTTCCACAGGGGCAAATGTAGGATCTTGCACCTGGGGAAGAATAATCCCAAGTACCACCACAGGTCGAGGCTGACCTGCTGGAGAGCAGCTCTGCAGAGAAGGACCTGCAAGTCTTGATGTATTACAAGCTGACCATGAGCTGGCAATGCCTTTGTGGCCAAGAGGGCCCATGGCATCTTGGGGTGCATTGGGAGGAGTGTGGCCAGCAGGTTGAGGGAGATCATCCTGCTCCTCTACTCAGCCCTGGTGAGGCCACATCTGGCGTTCTGTGTCCAGTCCTGGGTTTCTCGAGGAGTAGGCAACAAAGATGATTCGGGGTCTGGAGCATCTCTCTGATGAGGAGAGACTGTGAGAGCTGGGCCTGCTTAGTCTAGACAAGAGAAGAGAGAGAGGATCTCATTATTTCATAAAAATATTTTAAATGTGGTTCTCAAGAGGATGGTGCCAGACTCTTCACAGTGGTGCCCAGAGACAGGATGAGGAACAATGGCCATAAACTAAAACACAAGAAGTGCCACCTCAACATGCAGAAGAATTTCTTTCCCTTCAGGATGGCACAGCACTGGAACAGACTGCTCAGGGAAGTCGTGGAGTCTCCCTGTCTGGAGGCGTTCCAAACCCCCCTGGATGCATTCCTGTGTAACCTGTTCTAGGTGACCCTGCCTTGACAGGGGGGTTGGATATGATAATCTCCAGAAGTCCCTGCCAGCACTAACAGTTCTGATTCTATGATTCTGTGATATCGGTACGATGCAGAGTCTATAAAGGCCAATTTCCTTCTTAAGCAAGAACTATGAAAAAGCTTTTCCGTAGCACATGCCAGACCTTTCTCTTCCTGAATGCTGAGCAAAGTGTCTATAAATACTGGCAAGATCTCACATCTTTTTTTCACATTGTAGCTGTGATTGCTGGTTTTCAGGAGTCTGAGTGTGTGGGTACTACCCGTGAGGCTTCAGGTAGGAGTGAAGCCAGACTCAGAAAAATACCAGGAAGTCCAGCTTTCATATCCTCCCAAATCTCAGGCCAGACAGAGGAACCCATGTCATGTCAACAACTGCCTCTCTGTCTGCTTTATCTTCCTTCTAGAAAATATATTTACAGCTAAAGTTTCCTTCTTTCTCCTAAAGCCAAGCCCCAATTTCACAGCACAGCACTTCCTGACCCACCCTGGGATCCAGGTATATCGGGGGGGGAAGAGTATTCCTAGATAAAATGGAACCCATGTTCTTTTTCTGCCTGCAGAAAAGAGAAACAGCAAGTGGATGTAGAATCAGGGGATCCATTTTTTCAGAGGCCAGTGGATGATGACCAGAAATGCTTTGCGTAGGGACATGTTCAAATATGGGAAATGAGTCCCACAGTGACCAACTGTAGCTCCCCACATTCCTCCCTGTCCAGTTTTAGCTTTCTGCCTTAGTTAATTACCAAAATGAACCAGGTTTCCTGTAGGCACACTGAACTCAGCACTAGATGGTTCTCCTATTTAAGTTGGTAAATTAGTGCTCACTGAACTTTCCGTTGCTGCAGTTAGGATGATGTTTTTTATTCCTCAGTTTTATTTTAAGCAATAGCATTTATAATACTTTTTTATATATGGTTATTTATTTATCACATTTTACTGATGAAGCATTTTTGCTCAGCTTTAGAATTCCTTCTTTTTTAGGTATTAAAACTCATCTGCAATTAATCTTTATAAGGTGAAAGACACTGCAGTATTAGTACAAAGAAGAGAAAAAAAAGAGTTGGTATAAGAAAATATGGGTTGGGAGAACAGGTTGGGCGACCTTCCCCTTGTAACATTTCTCATCTCATAATCTTGCTGTATCCAACTGTAACTAAAAGTGACTATTCCTACTTCTACTCTTGTATGGTAAATGCTTCTGCTCAGGACCCTCTCTCCTTGTTAATTAGTATGTCAGCTGTGGCACAAAAGGGTTTCAATACCTTTTAACAATTGTGCTGGTCATCGAAAAAAAAGTAGACATGCACTGAATTTGTTTATGCATCAATCAGCTTGTTTGAAGACTAAATGATTAGGCACACAAATAAATAGCTACTGGTGAATCTTGCTGTTCACTCCTGCAATAGCTGTGTGGGCAGGGTCTGAGCAGTCTCTGGACCTTGTGGACTGACATAAAATAGATTAGAACAGCTGCGTATTTGTTAGTGGATGTGCAAGTTATATGTTGCGGTGGCCCAGTCC
>VZTE01001130.1:0-27516 GCA_013397775.1 Eulacestoma nigropectus
AGCCCTTTCAATGAATTCAGCCAGTTCATGAACTTCTGCCAAAAGTTGAAAAACCTTCTGCCCTTAACAGAGAGATGGAGCCCATCCGGTCCCAGCAGACCAGGTGCCGAAAAAGTTTCCCCATGATCAAAGAACCCAAAATTCTGCTGGTGACACCAACCCTCGAGCCACTTGTTGATAATGTGGGCTCTCCTATTCCTTTCATCGTTTTTTTCTGCCACCAAAAGGACTGAGCAGAACACAGTCTGTGCTCCTGACCTATCAACCACTTGACCCAGTACCCTAAAATCCATTTTAATTGCCCTGATGCTCCTCTTTTCAATCTCATCACTGCCAGCCTGGAGTATCAGCAATGGGTAGTAATCAGAGGGCCAAATCAGCCCAGGTAGTCTCTCAGTAATGTCCTGTACCTGGGCCCCAGGGAGGCAACAGATTTCCCTGTAGGATGGGCCTGGTTGACATATGAGGCCCTCTGTTCCCCTCAGAAGGGAGTCACCCACTATGACTACCCTTCTTTTCTTTTTAACGTTAGAGGTGGTGATCCATCTGACAGGTGAAGCGTAATTGGGAGGCTTACTAGACAGTTCATTCTCTTCTATGTCATCTGGCTGATCTTCTAGATCCAGGGCCTCATACCTATTCTGAAGTGACACCTGGGTAGGTGATGTGGGTCGGGAGGAATTTCTGTTACCTCCTCGAGTGGGGACCCATTTCCACTCCCCTTCATCCACCAAATGTTCTCCTATTGCCTGACAGTGGGAGACATGGGAGTCCCCAGACTCCTGGCCGGCTTCCCTCAAAGATGGAAGGGTAGAACTCCACCAGTCTATTTCCCTTTCACTTTCCCTAATACTCCTTAGCCTTTCTACTTCCTCCCTAAGCTCAGCCACCAATGAAAGATCGTTCACCTGTTCGCACCGCAGGCAGGCTTCTTTTGCATTGCCCCTTGGTACCGCTGATAAGCTCAAACACTCCGAACAGGAATGGGTCTGGACAGACGCATCCTTTTTGGAGGGTTCTATTTGCCTACATACACTTGTAGTAACTGCAGTGTTTGACCGTGTAAAAACCATTACTAACAGAAAAGCAAAAACCCAATAGCAACCAAGTAACAAAACCCAACAATTAACAAACTAAAAACCCCACTAGCAGGGGGAAATCTGCAGCCCTGCCTGCGCAAACTGCCGTGCCACGCCCCTGTTTGCCTGCTCCTGTTCGCCTTGCTCCCTAGGGCCCGTTTTTAATCGCCCCACCGCTCGCCAGAGAAAGCCCCGCCCTGTGTGAGTCACTAGAACGAGGAACTCACCTGCCCAGCGCCCTTATAAACGCCCTGCCGCTGAGTGGACTTTTGGCATTCCTTTCCAGATTCCATTGCAAGTTACACTTCTGCAACGAAAATCTAAGTCTAATTTAATTTCTCTTAAAAAAGAAGAGATACTTCATAAATATACTTCATAAATAATTTTTATATGCTATAAAAAGAAAAAAAGACTGTGTCTAGTTATCTAAATGTTTGTAAACTTGGACACATTTATTCTATCAAAAGTCTTAATTTTCTTGACTGACGATTCAGTATTCCATTTTCTTTTAAAACAAGAATCTGAGACCTGCTTAACTTTGGAAAATAACTTTTCAGAAATGCTTCCTGATATAACTGGTTTTTGGAATCCTTGTTATTCCAGAAATAAGAAATGTTAATGTGGTGCATGTCAGGTAATTAATTTTTTAATATATTTTAATAATTAGACCCTAACAAGTAAATATATGAACATTTTTATATACAGGGAGTATTGATTCTTTTAACCTGATGTTTATAAATGGAAGGAAGTAACAAAATATCTCAAACACCAAAGCTTTTATTTAAGTAGTTCTGTTAGAAAAAACCACACTTCTTCAATAACAACTTATTGGATGGGCTGAGACTCATGTGTGTCATATATGGTATAAACTCGCTGTGTGCCAACAGTAAGTATACTGAGACTAATATAGCCAGAGTTTAGGAAGAAAACTGTTCACTTCTTCCTCTGTTTCATTTGCTCAAGCTTTGACTGTGGCTGTGTTAGAAGGGAAGGGAATGGAATGGAAAAGGCATCCTCGTCTTTCTTGACTGTTACTTTACATATGTTAATTGTCAGCATAATATTTTTCTTAAGTATCTTTCATTCTGTCTTGCATTGTATGTTTATATATAAATGCAGTTTATGCAAACAACAAAAAAGGACTGTATACTTTTGACACTTTGTGTTCTGCTTTTTCATGCTGAAGTTTAGTCTGTAATCCTATTTCTTCATTGTCATGACTGTTCTGTTCTACTTTGTTTTAAAGGTAGTTCATCCAAAAACTGATGAACAGCGATGCAGACTGCAGGAAGCATGTAAAGATATCCTGCTCTTCAAAAACCTAGATCAGGTAATAGCATTTTAAGGAAATCTTAAATGGAGTTAATTTTTTGTTATGTACAGTTAATATGATCTAAAAGTCCAGACACAGTTTTTAAAGACAAGAAAGTAGGATTCTGTTTAAAAGACAAGGAATATTTTTAGTGTTCCGGTGCCTAGAGATACTGCAATGATAATTCCCAACTTCAGGAGCGCAGTAAATATTTCAAGTGTATCAGCAGCATGAAGACTGGCTTGCGTGTTTGTGCAGTGTATTTTTAGAAACTCAGCTGTGATCTACATCTTCAACTTTGAACATCTGGTCATTGAAAATGCAGCGAAAGTATATTGTTAATGGGCTTGGGAATAGCAAAGATGGTAAAGCAGGTCAGCATCAAGGAAAGGCATTTATATGGTGTCATCCTTCTTGGCTTTCACAGCTTCCCTGGCTGTGCTGCCTGCAAAAAAAGGAAGTTTAGTCGTGGCTCATTAGGGAAATCCAGCTGGAGCCTGCTGTGCAGACCAGCATTATCCCATTTTCTGTGTGGCTCCACATCTGTACCTGTCCTCTCTCATTCGAGGCTGGAATTGCAGCTTGTCTGAGACACAGACTACCTAGGGAAATAAGTCTATGGAGAGTCTTGTTCAGTATAGTCCTGATCATGACTGGGGCTCTTAGATTATGACAGTACACATAATTTACTAATAGATGGTGCAGTTTCTAGACATACATACAATGAAATACACATACTGTTGATATGAATTGATGTGTGTCCATTGCAGTGAAGCTGTGTCAGATTATACCAAACGTACATGTGTGCTTTGGCACTGAAATGGTATGTGAAAATTGAGCCATTTGGACAAAAATTTGAGATAATGGCTCTTCTGTGCTAGAAGTCTGGTTGTCTGCATTATTGAACTTACATTAATAACCTGGAAAAGAGTGAAGTGCTAGTGGAAATCAACATGTAGTATCAGTATTACTTGTATTTTTGTACAGTAAAACATACAAAAGCATGGTGCATGTTCCAGCTCACTATCCAGACTAAATGAAACAAACTCACTCTTGTCCAGCAGTAATGTTAAGGTGTGTTTCTGATAGCTGGTTTTTCCCCTTCCCCTCCTGTTTGTTTTCTAGGAGCAGCTGTCTCAGGTCCTTGATGCCATGTTTGAGAGGAAGGTGAAACCTCAGGAACATGTGATTGACCAAGGTGATGATGGAGATAACTTCTATGTCGTTGAGCGGTAAGCAGCTGTGCCTTGTGAAATGTAGAGGATGTTTCTTTTCAGCTTCTTAGAAATGGCAGGGACTGTTTACTACAGGACAGTTTCTGAAGGAAAATGATTTGTTCAGTTTTTGTGCCCATCAGCATGAGCACAGCTTAAAACCAGCCATATTACATGCCTCTAGACCAGGTTATATTTTTTTCTGAAGGAAGGAGGGGGAAAAGCAGCAAAAGTAGTGCTGTGGTAAGGGGAAGGGATAGGAGATTATTTTCAGGAAGGAGAATATAGGAAATAAAAGTCCATGGTAGTGGCTACCATGGAGCAACCTGGACTTTATCCAATTAGTTTTGATGACTGACTTCAGAGAGAGTTGGGGTTGCTCTGCCTCTCTTGGTTGTGATTTGTATTTGCAGAGCTTAAGGTGCCATTTTGGAATTTCTTGCATCAAGCAAATTCACATCATAATTTTGGGGATCACTTATATGTACAACAGGCATATAATAGATACATGTGTGCATGGACATTTTGAGTATCTTTTACCCTTTTGAAAAAAAATCTGGCTAATGTTACTTTGAATAACCACATCTAAAGAGTAATTAAGAACATGGATTTATTTCCTTCTGTGAAACTGTAATATTAAACAAAATATTACTGAGTGATTTATAAATGTCTCTTGGAACATGATGTTATCAAACTGCTTTTTTGGTGCACTGTTATCTTGCTTATCACTGAAATAATGGCACCATAAATATTGTATGAAATGCTTTCAGAGCAGTTCTTCAAGACAGGTTGTTGCCTTTTTAATTGTTACTTATGCTGTGTTTAAGGAATTTGCAAAAGAATTTCTAGGTTAGAAATTGTTAGTTTGAAATGATTCTTGTTCATTTTAAGGACATTCCCCTTTCTGAGTAGTGTAATTACAGGCTGCAGCAAATATATTCCAACCACATGCCTGTTCCCCTGTCCCCTGCCACACCAACCCATTAGCCTAAACCAGTGCCCCACTTCTGCACTCTGTTATCTTTCTCAACTGCTCTCCCTCAATCCAATCCCATGTCTTTGGCTAGGCAGACCAAGTTCCTTCTCTTGCCACATTCACCAGAGAGATCAGGCTGTAACAGGTAAGAGTAAGGTACTGCAGATCAGGACTTGTGGGAGTCAGAGCTACCAGCTCTGCAAAGATGAGATCTGTGCAGAGCAGTGGTTCCTAATTTTGAGGAAATTTACACTTGGTTTGGGAGCCTCTCAAAAATGTTAGATACCATCAACCTATCTTGATTTGTTTCTGTGCAAGGCTCTTAACCTGTTGGTTATTAAAAGCTCTCTGCTAGGTATTTTAACTTAAAATGAGGAAGTGAAATGGAACCTTATCTTAGATGTTCAGGTAAATGCTTTTATGGTCTCTGTTCTACCGATGTAATGTTATTCCACAACAGGTTTTTTCTGTCAAGAGATAGTTGTGTTGGTTTTCAGGCTTTTAGGTTTTTATTTTGTTTTATTCCGAAGTTAAAAGTATGTGGCAGAAAGGTTGTACAGTGAAAGAAATTAAACTTGGTGTTGTCTAGTGACACCATAGCAGCCTTTGCTGTGAACTAAGTAACTCGGCTGCAACTCTTTTGTTGGCTATTTGGTTATTAGGAATAACTTCTGCAGTTAGGAATTTTCTAAGAAGGAGTCCTTTCTCCCTTTCCAGTCTTCCTCCACCTCCCACTCACTTATTTTTTCATGCAAAAAAATAGCAGAATACTGAACCTTACACAAAACCACAATATTTCCACTTGTTTGCAAGTGCAAGTTCGGAGGACTCTGGCTCTTTCATGAGTAGGCATGTCTTGTTACTCCCAAGTAATTAATGCCTAAATATTCCTGAGGATTAGTTTCTTTCTGTCTAAACGAACAGTGACTTTGTGTTCTGGCACAGGCCTTTTTTTCCTTCTGCTTGCAGTACTTCCTCACCAGATGGCTCGCGTCAGAGTGTCTTTCACCATGCACAGAGGGGGCAGCAGGCAGGGCAGGTGCAACTTGAGGATGCAGCAGGTGCTTAGTGCCCTCTGCATGGAGGGGAGAGCTCAGAGGGGTGTGTTGCATGGCTGAACATGGGATGCTCATCGCAGCTGAGGAGGCACTGCTGGGTCTGTGCTGATTGACCAGTCATCACTCAGGAGGTACAGCAGTGGCCTCTGCTGCCTCTTGGAACAGACTGATCCACAATCTTGCTGAGCTGCATTTTTGCTTTTTTCTTTTGCTTGAGGGTTTTATATTTTTTCATGTCAATACTTTTCACTTGAGTCCTTGGGCTCGTAATGATTACCATCTCAACAATTACCCTTCAGTCTGGTTTTATTCTTATCTTGCACGGCTTTAGCTCATGGACTCTCTCACAGCTCAGGACCAGTTTTCTCAATAAAGCTGAGCCAAGGTCACCCAGTGTTGCCTCACCAGTTTAGTCCTTGGGCCAAAGACAGCTGAATGCTTGACTGAAGGTTACGTGGCTATAGTTATTTGGAAATAAGTAGCACTAGTAAGTGACTTTCAGGCTGAAGGATGGGAAGAAGTTGTTGTTGCTTTTGCTTAAGGTGCTCACATCTGGCTTTTTCAGATCAAAAAAACAACTCTGAAGATGGTTGCCTCTGGTGCCTCTCAGAGAATCATTAAATAGATATCAGACATTACAAGAATTAGTGACACTTACCAGCAACACTAATCCTTTTCTAGATTACTTTTAGTATGCTGCTGGTTTCTTACTCTCCTAGGTGTGAGCAAGCAGAAGAGTGTAAGAGGTGTCTGGTAGGATTGTTACAGTCTCATATGCCTACCTTCCTCACCTAGTACCATTTCTGGTCATTCCTTTTCTTTTTTTTCTTATGTGCCTGGTGATGTTGTGGGATATAATACCATTTCTTCTGACAAAGATCTAAACTCATCAGGAAAATTATACGTGTTTTCAGTTGCTTAAAGCCAGGAAGGTGTTCCTTACGTGCTTTTCTCTTGGGCATGATACATTTTGTGAAGTGTCTTAGGCCAGTGGGTAGACCCTGAACAATCTCTGTTGCCATAGCTAAGAATTAATCAAGCCTACTCCAACTGTATTCTTACACTATTCTTTAAAGCCCCAAGCATGACAGTCCTGTAACACCATGAAGGTGTTACAGACACTTGTTTGACTTTCAAAGGGCTACCTTTCTGTGCACAGCTTTTTTTTTTTTCATAGGCAGTTCCTGTAGTGCAGTTTGATGCAGATTTGTGTCTTGACTTCTGACTCACTGTACTTGTACCTGCACTTCATCAGAGTAATCTTTTGATTCTTTGTAAATTCTGGAACACTGTTCTCTTAACTTCATTATAATGTAGGAAGTGTGCCTCATGGAGAACAGGGCGAGAGAGGTCTTTCAAATTTTAACAGGTTACAGCTGGGTCTGAACAAAGTGCGAGATTTCTGGTGGCTGGGCATTTCCTCTTGATCTGTTCAGAGCTCTTGGCTAGATATCAGTGGGTTTAGAGCATCTTGGGGTTATGATACACACATACCCTGAAGCTGGAGTTGAGACAAACCCATAGCAGCAAGTGAGCAGTTGGCTTGAGTGTGTCCCAAAGGTCCTGCAGCAATGCTGTCACTGAGAAAATGGGTAGAGATGGAGCTGGGTCACTCTAAAGAGGCCTCGCTGGGTAACACACATGCTGTGTCACTGTTAAAGATGATGAAACTACTCACCCTGGCCAGAGCAGCAACGTCAAGATATTGTGCAGAGGAAACCAAGTAGATCCTGCCCATATCTGTCTGGTGTGAAATCTTTATTAAGAGACAATTATGGTGAAAATAGTGTAGATAGAAGCAGCCGAGAATCAGGCAGCTGGAAAGCTCAAAAAGTTCCATCTCACACAGCAATAAAAGGACTATTTGTATAACAGCAAAAAGCTGTTTTCAAGATTTGTACTGGAATGTTGTCTAATAAAAAGTGTTTATTCCGTTGTTTTCCAGAGGAGTGTATGATATTGTTGTAGCAAAAGACAACCAGTCTCGTTGTGTGGGCCGCTACGATAATCACGGCAGTTTTGGGGAACTGGCATTGATGTACAACACTCCTAGAGCTGCCACCATTATTGCCACAACAGAAGGAGCCCTTTGGGGACTGGTAAGGAGAGGAAATTGCTCTTATATGCATAATATTTTAAGCAGTAACTCACCGTGTCCAGAACTTCTCTTGGTATGGCTCCTCTGCTCATAGGTATTTTATCAGGATCTGCTATCTCATCTCCTGGCATGATACATCCATTGTGCAAATCCTTTTGGCTGACTTTCTGGACAACTTGTCTGTAAAAACTGTATCGCTAGTTCTATCTGTCCCTTTATAGTTTTGCTTTTGCTGTAATTGTGGCTTTTGTTGGTGGCGGGGGGGGGGGAACCTCCTGGTTTTGTTTTCATCCTGCAAAGGACAGTGGAGACACTAATGCACTTTTTTTTGGGAGGGGGAAACAATGTCTAAATGATGTTCTGTATTTTCAACTCACCTTCCTACCGTTTTGTATCGTAGTGGAATGGGAAGGTGTTAAATATGTTCTTGAGGATGTTAGTAATTTGAAGAGGTCAGAAAACTGCCCAAAGCTTTGTTTTCCTTCACAGTAAATTGTCGTGATTTTTCTGGTCCCTTTCTGTTACCTTGGAAGAGGCTCTCGGGTCAGCATGACCTATGAGATACCAAGCTAAATGATGGTGTTGCTTTGTCTCTAGCCCAGCAGTGCTGAATGTGAAGCTGTAGCCATTAGTTTCCTTTTTTAGTTCTTTTCTCTGCACTATTTGGATGGGGTTATTTTCCCAGTGCTCTCTTACTCATCTGTGAGGGTTGGCATAATAAGTGGATTGTGCGATCAACCGATCAACGGAGCCTTTGAAGCCACAAGTGTTGTGTGCTGTCTGTGTGCCCTGGGCTCCTCGGCAACTATCGCTGGGGGTTGGCCGTGTGTTGTGACCTTGATTGTAGGACTGATAAGCTGCTACACATGGCTGTTTATGCAATCTCAGCGCTTGCTGGGAGATCTGACTTCCCTTTTATTTGTGAGGTGAGAGAAAAGAGTTTGGTAAATCAACCAGGTAGTAATGTCAGAATCTCATTTCTGGAAGAAGACAGAACAAAGCAGCTAGCTACAAACAGCTCATTCATAAAAGGAAGAAAATGAGAAGATGATTCTTTGTTCTAGTTTGCCTTTGAAAAGAACTGCACAAATTGGGTTATCTTGGATTTAATTTTTCTGTGATTATGTTCAATTAATTAGCAAGGTGTAGATGAACAGGGACCTCTTGCTAGTCATCTGTCCTGTGAACATTTTATTAACTAAGGCTGCATTTTCCTCTCAAACTTTAGTTATTACTTCCAGTTATTCTGTTTGTTGCCGTGTTTTATTGTACTATTTTGTCCCTGATGTAATTTAAACATATTTTTATTAGTCTGCAGAAGTCATCACTAAAGCTCTTCAGTTATGTGCTGTTTGGGAAGCGTGGATTACTCCTGCTGCATTGCAGGCTTAGGCCAACAGAAATCTGGAAGGCTCAGGCACAAAGCAGTTATCACAGTGGGTCCCTTCTGGAGGAGGGAAATATCCTCAGCCTTTGCTGCTGAATGTATATGGGGGAAACCTCACTACCACACATGCTGCCTTCACGGCTCGGCTTTTTTTATTCAAATACTGCTGCTTCTCCTCCCTCACTGATACTCTCAAGCAGGTGAAATCTCTTTTTTTATGCTTTTACAATCCCCCCACCGTTTCTACATCTTTCTGCTTTTCCAAACACAAACATTTGAAGACTTTTACTTTTACACTGAAGAATTCCTTTAAAAACAGAAAAATCCTTTATGCTTTATCATCTCTTGTTCTCCTTTGGATAACAGTAATACCACCCTGCCTTTCATATTCCTCATCCTTCAACTTTAATGTTCTACTGGTATCACCTCTGTTAGTCCTTATTACAAGTATTTGCAGCCTGCATCCCTTAAAAATGTCCACTTACTTGAAAATACCTCTTCACCTCAAAATGCTGCTGCTTAGGTACCAGTTGATGGTTTTGGGAACTAGAGGAATGGCTCTCAGGATGTTTCTGCCAATTGTAGCTTTTCTTTTTTTTTTTTTTTTTTACACTTACGGCCCCACCTCTGCAAGGCAAACTGCAGCTCTGGCTCTCTTTGCCATTCTGCGCGGATCCAAGCGAGGCAGACGCTAAGTGAAACGCCTGGTGGGCAGGTGCCCTTCCCTTCAGGCTGTCCGTGCGGCTCAGTTGCGGCTCTCCCGAGGCCGTTCCGGCCGGTGTTTGCCGGGCCGATAGCGGCGCTGGCCGGGCGAGACCGGAGCGCGCTGTTCCCGCTGGGTCGCGGCGCTCCCGAGCCTTCGGGCCCGGCCAGGTCCCGGTGCCGGGCCCGCAGCGCCGCCCTGTGGCCGCGGGGCGCGGGCGCGGCGGGGCTGGGAGGCGGATTCTGCCCCACACTTGGGCTTCACAAAGGCACCAAGCAGTTTTTCCTTGCGGAACGTGCAGACAACTGGCAGTCAGGAAATGGTCCTTCCAGAAGGCGGCTCTTGGATGTGAGAAGGTGGAGTGAACAAGCTTGCTGCTGTTTGATATTCTGTTTCTGACCTGTTTAAGACCAGTATAAATCTCCAACTTTTGAAATCTGTGACTCAAGTAGAGAAGAATCCAATTCAGACTTAGTTCTGCAGTTGCCTTAACAAGTGCTGGAAATGCCAGTTTTCACTGGCTTCAGCAGGAAGAGTGAAACTTCTTCATTTAATGCAGAAGCATGAAAGATGTATTAACAAACAGGCAAACAAAACCCCAGAACTCAACCCAGAAAAACAGTATAAGATAGAATAGAAATTGAGTCCCTAAATGATTGTCTGAGAAGGATCAGGTTTTACAGCTTCCTGTTTTTCAGTTTGTTATTGCCAGAAGTACTCTAACAGGAGCTGTTGCAGTCACTGTTGTGGTGGATATGGTATCACTTTAGCAGCTGCTTTCTCAGCCCTGGCATTTGCTGTAAATACTCGTTTATGTTTGTCAGTTCTTTAAACAGGGACCATTTCAGTGAAGAGGAATAATGTATTTCTGTGTGCTGTTTCTTGCAGGATCGAGTGACGTTCAGAAGAATTATACTGAAAAACAACGCAAAGAAGAGGAAGACGTATGAATTATTTATTGAGTCTGTGCCCCTTCTTAAGTCCTTGGAGGTAAAGCCTCTCAGAGACATCTACATCAAATTCTTACCTTAGCAGTAACTCCAGTCAGTGTTCCTGCAATATTAGAAATCTGTCATTTTTGCTTAGAACAAAATATTAAGTGCTGCTTTGATATCACATATACTACACAAATTAATTTGCGTTGCTGAAATTGTTTTGGTTTTTTTTCCCCAGATCCTTTATTCACAGTAGCAATTTGCTAATTTTTATCTCAGTCTGATTCTTTGAAGTTTTTTACACAAACCCCCTCCCCAAAAAAACAAAAAACCACCTATATGTGTATCAGGGAACAGGTATCAAAGTGCAGTTTGGAACTCAGGGCTGTGGTTTCCTGTGAGAGTGTGATATTGAAGTAAGGATACAGTCACTGGGATATTTGGCCTTTATCAGCCAGGAATGGTTTTAAATTTGAGACAAAAGTGTGGGCTGTGGTAGGCTTGCTTTAAGCTTAACTGATATTCAAGAGTTAAACTGCTAAAGGGAAGCACTGCTACCTGGGAACACAATGACACTGCCCTGCTGGGGTGTGTGGTGCCTGACTTTAGGAACAATGTGTAAATTGTCACTTCTTTTGATTTACCCTGTATTGTCAGAGGGCTTTTGGAACTGACCAAGCTGCTTTGGCATTAGTCTCTTTGCCTTAAACCCTAATTTAATTTTTCTCTGTTTTCTTATAATAAAAAAATCTTTTCCAGCATTAATCTTTAGTATTTGAGCTCTTAATCCCTTTGGGAGAAGATTATAAAATTGCAAAATATCATTAGGTGTGAACAACAGCCTCTACTATGTATTATTTTGGACATATATTGTAGCTGTGGAAGGGGTAAATTACACAACACCTCTCTCAGTGCCTGGCTTAAACTGGTTCCATCAATGTGACTTTTTTTGAGCACAGAAATGACTCAAATATTTAAAAATACAGAAAAATAACTCATTAGCACTGGATGGCTTTTTGCATGACACATTGCAGTTGAATCATGCATGGACCAGAATTTGATTTCTGAAACATAGGCAAGATGAAGGTGCATTTGGGGAATGAATGGATTGATTACAACTGAATCATCTGCTGAATTTTAACTGTTAGGATTTTCTTCCTTTCTTGGTATGATTTTTTGTACTGCTCTGAAGCAATGAAATTATTTTGTGGGGTTCTAAAAGGGTGGTGGGAAACACTGGAGATAACTCTTATTTCTCCCTTCCTGTTTGTGAGGACTCAGGCATGTTTCCTGGCATGCCAGGTGGTGCTTCCTGTCCTGTCTGCTGGGCATCCCACTGCAGGGCTTGCTCACTGCTCACAGCCCTTCTCCTTGTCATGTCACCTTCCTGTTCACTCTAGGAATGAGTTCCTAGACACAATTCCTCCTACACACATGTTCAAGTATATAGTGGTTAAAATATTTTTAAAAATGTTTTGCTGGTATTTCTCATTTAAGTTTGTTCTTAGGAAGTTTATAACATTTTTTCTGAGTGTTTTCTTCAAATTTCAAGTGAATCTTAAAGAAAGTTATTTTTTCCCTGTCTCCTTTGCTCTAAACCAGCCAAATCAGATATTTTTTAACTTGGGGGGTAAGACAAGCACAGAGATGGGACACTAGACCATTTTATTTCCCTGTTGATTATGATAGTCTTGAGACCTGTGTTGCAGTACAACAATGTCATTTTGGGAGTGTATTTATAAATTGTGTGTTTGTGTGTCTAGTAAATGCCTGTTCATTTCAGGAGGGGTCATAGAGATTCAGGAGAGTTCATAGAGATGAACTATAATTTATTATTATTCTCAATGTTCCTCTTTGTTCCAGGCATCAGAGCGAATGAAGATAGTGGATGTTATAGGAGAGAAGGTGTATCAAGATGGGGAACGTATAATTTCTCAGGTACTTGAAATCTAAACTTCTCTTTATCATTCTCCTTTCTCTGCTTCTTTTTTTTCTGTTTGGAATTGACTTGCATAGTTCTATTACTTGGACCAACTTGGCATTTATTCTTTTAATATTTCTAATTTATTTAACCACTTCTTGAATGTTTGGGGAATGGACAGTGTGTATTTTGCTGCAAATTTATTCTATTACTTTAGCTTCTGGGTATTTCTTCTCTCATCTATGTTTTATAAGTAGTCTTTGCAAGGATTCAAGAAGAGTGTGCCTTCAGAAGCTGAAATTAAATGTCTGTGCAGTTGTCCATGAAATCCCCCATCTAGAGTTTTCCTAGGCCCTTATGACCAGATTAAACAAGGAGTCACTAGCTCTAAGAAACTATCAGGGTTAATTGAAACCATTGTTTTTCCTTGTGCTTTCCTGAGGTATTTTAGTGGTATGGTCTGGCTTCAGTTGACATCCTTTGATGGTTGGTGAATGTTTTGTCTGCTGCAGTAGATCAAGGCCAGGGTGGTGGAACATGAAGCTGGATGAACTCAAGCTATAACTGTGTGATTTTTTTTTGGCTGTGACACCATTAACTTTTTGGAACACTGTTTCAGATGAAACACTGGAATTTTGCATCAAGTTTAGCTGCGGGTTGCTGTGTTGTAAAAGTGCTCTAGTTCAAGTAGAAGTTAATGCAAGAAATGCTTACTTGAAACTGCAGGGTTTTGGTTACAATGTTCTTGTTGTATAGACAGAATATGATTCCTTGATAGCGTCTTGAATAATTGATCTTAATTATCTTGAATGTCAGATAACTGAATATAGGAAGCAAGTTTGCTGGTGACTATAAAAATTACTTCACTCCGAAAATACCCTCAATTTTTTAAGTTGAAACTCTTGTTGCTTAAGACCCTGAGAAAACTGAACTCTCAGCAAAATCAGAGCTATAAATCAGTCTCAAAACTGGGAATTCACACCATCAGTGATCCAATTACACAGTTGGTTTTAATCTTTTTTAATAACGGAATTAAGGACAAGGATGTAATTATCCTTAAAAGGAGGATTAATAGTTTGAATAGGTCTAAGTGATGGTAGTAAACTGCTAGAGATGATGAAATTCTGTGCTTGGAAAAGATATGATAACTCTTACATTACAGCAGTTGCATCAATATCAGGAACCTCTTTTCTCTTGTGAGTAATTTTACATTTTAATTACCTTTCTGAAATTTGACCCTTCAGTTAAGGGCAGTAAGCTTTAAAGCACTTGAAAGTTGTTAGTAGTGTTATGAGGATGTCTCCCACTCAGTTTGTTTCCATTCTTTTTGAAAAGAAAGTACTCTTTCAGTAATTACTCTTTCAGAAGTTAGCATGGAGCAATAGTGTGTGCTGTGATAGTTGGCAACTGTGAATGAAAAGTTTGCACTGGATGGCTTACGACCATCCCCAGGAAGCTTAGCTAAAGGCCTAATTTCTTCTCTTAACTCTATGTTTAAATCTTACATCATCTTCTCCCAGCCCATAATTCATATTCAAGTCACAACCATTTCTCTTCATCCTTCCGATCACATTCATCTCCTTGACCACTTGACTTAATGTCAGATTTTTCTCCCTCTCCTCACTTTGTTTCAGGTTTTTCTGCAGAGCTGCTCCCATTACCTTATCAGTTCCTTTTCCAGTCTTTGTCTCCCTGAAGCCTTTAGTCCCTTTGCTTTTGGTTTGTAGCAGGAGGCACGTTGCAGATCTCCGCTCTGACTTCCAGCCCTATGCCAGGCCCACAGGGGCAAATATAGAGAGGGAAAGTCCTTTCTGTCACAGATAAAACTTTATAATTTTAAAGTGCTGGTGAAGCTCTCCAGAGCAGATGTAAACTGGGATCACTTGAAGATTTGAAACATGATGAGGTTGAGAGAGATGTGAAAGATGTTCTAGAACCTCTCACAGGATGACAGAGTAGTTGAGGTTTGAAGGGATTCCTGGAAGTCACCTTGTCTCTGCTTAAGCAGGGCCACGGAGAGTTTAATGGAACCTTCTTCCTGCTGAAAGAAACACATTTGCTAAATCCATGTTTTATTAAAATTTGCTTCTCAAAATTCTAGGTTCTGCTTAGTTTCACTAACTATTGCCTACTTCCATCAGGACAGAAAATTTGTATTTAAGTCATTTTGCTATATATCATCAATCTCCTTTGTGTTTTCCTTTCCTCCTGCCCTCTTACTGAATGATGTGCACTAATAGTTCCTTCCCTGTGAGTTCCTCTGGAGTATTACCCAACCAGTCACCTTTTAATGTTAAGAATCTGAGTGTTTGTCAATTTTAGCAGATTTCTGCAGAAGGCATAGTTCACAGTGAACGCATTAATACCATTTATACATACTTTCACAATCAAGTAAAAAAGAATTTATTTTACCTTTTCTTCTTCACAGGGTGACAAAGCAGACTGTTTTTACATTGTAGAATCCGGAGAAGTAAAAATCTTGATTAAAAGCAAGGTGAGTTCAAATTGACTGATTAGGCTTTGTATTAATCAATCCCTGATTTGAGTGATTAATACAAGATATGTGAAAAAGCCCACCCTGAGTTATTTTAATATATTATTTTATGATGCTGATCATCATTATTCATGTGATGTAGGTTGCCCATGTGACAAACTCCCATACACGTTTTGAAGCAGCTGGAAGTCATTTTACGGAAGTGCAAAGGTCTTTTTCTTCTGTCTGCTGCTCTGCAAACTAACCTCTTACCCTCTCCCTGGCCTTAAGGGTGGAGATGAAACTTTTCTTCCATGATTATAGAAGACTGCACATTACAAAACGTGGGGTCTGTTATCTCTAGTGACATACTAGATGTCGGCATTTGAACGATCTCTGTACAGTCTGAAGCAGCCAGGGGAACAGCACGTGGTGCATGATAAAGCCTGTGTTAGGTTAGGTAACAGCAGTTCCCAAAGCTGTAGCAGTAGATACCTGCCAGTCTCAAAACTTGTGGGCTGGCACACGTTTTTCTTACCAAACTTCAAACTGAACATGTTGTTGAGGTGTTCCACCATGACTTGGGAGTCGCTAGGTTAAAGGCCTGAAACCAAGGAGCTGTTGCACATCTGTGAAGTATCTGGGATTAACTGTAGCATTGTACAAGGACAGAACTGTGTGCAAATAATGAAACTGCACTGTTTGACAGACTATGACGAGCAAAGAAGCTAATCAAGAAGTGGAGATTGCCCGGTGTCACAGAGGGCAGTATTTTGGAGAGCTTGCACTTGTTACCAACAAACCCAGAGCAGCCTCTGCCTATGCTGTTGGGGAGGTAAAATGTTTAGGTAAGCAGATGGTCTGTGTTTCTAGTCATCCTTTTCTGTTCTTTGCTTGTGTCATGGACTGTGCTTGAGTGAGCAGCCATTCAAAACCCAGCAACTGTTTGGTAACTGGCAGTCAGATTCCAGGAGCATGGGCTTGAGTGGAGCTCCAAGTGGAAGTTGGAGAAGCACTGCTGCTTCCTCATTGCAGATTCTCTGTTTTCTCTGTGTGTGGCCTGTACGTGTCACACACAGCCTTCAGGTCATCTTTTAATACCACTGTGGGGTGTATTTGGCTTCTGTATTTATCCTTGAGATCAGGTTTGTATTTCATTAATCTTGTTTTTCCAAATAACAGTGCAGAGGGAAGTCAGAAACATGATTTCTGTTTCTGTGGTTTCTGTTGAAGCCTTGGCCCTAAGTGGGTTGAACTGAAGATCTATGTTCTGAGTTCAAAAACCAGATTGGTATTTGGTATCCTTTTTGACAAACAGTCTTGTTTTCACCTCTGTTCCATTACAGTCATGGATGTGCAAGCATTTGAGAGGTTGCTTGGACCCTGCATGGACATTATGAAGAGGAATATAACACATTATGAGGAGCAACTGGTGGCAATGTTTGGCTCTAGCATGGACCTGATGGATCCAGGGAATTAGGCACAGGGTACCTCAATGCCTTCTTAGTTCAAGACGCAGAGAAGCCTCCTATCAGCAACACAACTCACAAGGACAACGGACACTACAGAACAGTTACTGCTGCTGTTTTCTTGGGCATTTTAGAAACCGTAAACAAGTCTCAGCACAGATGGATTGCTCACTCCCCACCTCCACTTTGCTGCTGATACTTCATTATTAGACCTAGATTAAAGATGATTCTAACCCTATGTTCACTTGGTTCAGAATGGCATCTGTCCAACAGTTCAAGTGCCTGATACGAAACCCAAAGTGTGCAAGATATAGAAGCCTCCTTCCTTCTGGGTGTTACTGTTGGGATAAATTGTCCTGTCAGATTCTGTAGTGGGAGGTTGCCTGTTCTGCAGAGGCAGCCTGTGGAATACAAGCCTCCTTTTACAGGCTGATTTCCTTTATCTGATGCTTTCCTTACACAATGTCAAATTTGCTTTTAATTGTAGCATCTGGGTTTGAAGTTAAAATATCAATGGAGCTAATGAATAAGATGGCACTGAAGTTTTTGTCCACCTGCTGAAAGCAGCAGGTAATAAATATAGAGAGCTCTTTAAACCAAGTAAACCAAGCTGGGGACATGGGAGAGTCTGCTTAGCAACCAGATGCAGAAAACGTATTTTAAGTGTTTTCTGAGCAGCAAAAAAAATTGGTTTACTCTATGCTGCCTGACAAAGTGCAGTGGTTCAGATCAAATGGCCTGAAGGTGTCGTAAGTGTCATCTCCCCAAATTTGCTCCTTGTTCCTGACACTGAGTACACTTTAAGGTGGTGAGATCACAATATATGACCTTCTCTTGCTTACAGAGATGCTTTATACTGCTACATTTCCCAGGGTGCAGTTGACTGGGTCAGTTTTAAAGCTTTTTAAGGAGGTAAATGTTTTGTAATTTAAATGAAGACTACTTCTGTACTTGGTTACAGGAGCTTCCCCTAGTCCTAACATTTCACAGTATTTTAACTTCATTAGACACTTGAATGCTTCCGAATACCACATTGATTTGCTAAACTTTTCAAAAGTTGGCAACATTTGACTTTGTAAAGCAAACGTCTTTGCTAACTACACAGTTGGTGTGTTTGAGGAGTCTTTTTGGTTTAGGTGATAACTAAGCTAATGATATTTATCTAAAATACCTGTTAAATTTGCAGCATTTATTAGGTAGATTCTGTTTCTGTAGCTTTAAGGACCTTAATTGGCATATGGCTGAGATTTTATCAGGGTATTATCTAAATAAGAATCAGACCATATGAAGGACATTTTTATGGTGTACAAACAGAATATATATATATTAAGACATTGAATTTGGAGGTAATAAATCTAGTGACCCTTTGAATTTGCATTCTTCCACAGCTCATGCAAAACATACTTGTGTTTTATGGGGTTATAAAATTTTAATTGTGAATAGTAGTGTAACAGAACCTGCTCTTTTTATTCAAGGCCATGTAAGCAAGAATGGAAGGATGCTAATCTTGAATTCCTGTTTTTAGTTATTACAGTGGACATTTCTCTAAGGCATGAGATGCTTAGCAGCAACTCAAAGTTGATTTCTGGACGCTTTTTTCCCCATACTGGATGAGCTCCTCCCATTTCCTGCAATATGAGTAAGATGGAAAGTTGATAAATTTGAATGACTGTTGTCCAGTTACTGTAATTGCAGTCGTATTTTTATATAATGCAAATTATTTGTAATGGACACCACTGAATTTGGTGTCCATATTATTAAAGTCCTGGTCATGATGTCTAGTGGCTGTTCTAACTGCATGTATTTTAGAACAGTGAATTTCCCTTGCTTTCCTGGGCTGTTTCTTTGTCATAAATTACAGCCAAAGCAGCAGCAGGTACTTTTCACTCATGCTTCCAAGGTTTAACACCAAAGACAAAAATAATTGTTTTCATCACAGAATTTAAAAAACCAAACAAAACCCAAACCAAACCAACAAAAAGAAAAGAAGAAAAAAATGAAAAAAAAAACCACTCATCAGCTCCTTGCAGTGATAGCAGATACAACTTTAAGGTACTTTGGGCTCCTTGACAAAGAGTGTTTCTGAAGCCAGCTCGTTACTGTCCTGTGAAACAAACATACACTGGTCTCTGAACGAGCCTGAGTTGCTATGCTGCCTAAACTGTCATGTGAGCTAAAGAGAAACTTGCTGTGAATAATCACCAGCTGGTCTTTATTGCTCCCAGGCAGAATATCCTCTCCTTTATCCAGAGGAGCCTGGCAGGTTGGGCTGCCTTACAGATGGATTCTGGTTCTTAATGCCTTTGGTTCTGTGCAGGACAGGACTGTAACCTCAGCACAGGCAAACACAGGCAGTTGTTCCGAAGCTTAGCCAAAAACCAGGCAAGGCTGATGTCAGATTCTTGAGATATTTCTGCCTGGAAGGCAGGATTTGATGGCTTCTAAAAGTAAAAGGAAAAGATGAGAATATAAAATCAAAAGATTGGGATCCCATGTGAACAGGAACAAGCTTTTGAAGTTTTGCCTTTCTCTGGGCTCCCTGGAGCAGTGGCATACTGGGCAGTGCCATCTTGCATTCAGGGTCCGTGCAGCATCGTTCCATCATTCCGTGGTGTAGAGAAGCAGCTGACTTTGAGCTGAAAGAGAATGAGCTGCTAAGAAGGCTCATATATTTAAGAACGATAATGTGCAATGTCCCTGATTAGTTTGGTCTAGTTTAATCAACCTGTTTGTACAGTTTTGGAGCATGAAGGTAGGGAAAGAAGCTTTAGTAAGCTACTCAATATTGCCAGGAATCTGGTTAGAGCACCAGCAGTGAGCAAAATTGGGCCATGTGCGAGCGCTGTTGCGGAGTCCAGGGAGCGAGTAGAGCACCTGTTTGTGACCATCTGCTCCATCCCTGTATCTCAGCTCGTTCCTTTGCACTCTGTTCGTTGCAGTTGTTGCAGAGAATAAGCCCAGGTGTTTTGTTACCACTCAGTGTTCAGTAAATCTGCCACAGCGTCTCTGAAATTGGCACTAAAGAGAGATTTAGTTTTTAATAAAACAACTCAGCAGCAAAGTGGGCACAGAGGATCATGTTCTTGAGGAAGACGAATCTCCTGTTTGTGATTCCCTGCTTGTCATTGTTGTGAAGTCAGTGAGAGGAGCTTTCAGTGGTTAAATATCCTGGCACTTGGTATTTCTGTCTAATGTCACAGCATAGGTTTGACAATGTAAAAGAACAAAAAAGGGCAGAAGTGCTCTCTTCTTAGAAACAAAAGTGCAAAACTTAAAACTTTAAAAACAAAGTGCAATTTTGCACAGAGGGCAAAAAACCCCTGAAACCCCTTTGAATGTTACTTCCATTCTTTCTTTTCTGTTGGCTGAAAGCAGACTCTTGTTCTTGACTTGTATTTGTAAACTAATCTTGCCAAAATACAAACACATTGGGTTTTTTCACTTCAGATGATTTTTATTGTTACAGTCGTTGCTGATCATTTTAACTTTTTTCAAACCATAAATTTTATTTCAAGAGGCCTTCCCTGTGGATTCCTCCTGGCACTCTGCAGCACTACACTATTTCAAGAGGCAAGAGAAAGTTACCTCACAGGAGACACTCAATAAAGCTTAGCTGGCTGGAGCTAATAATGCGCTACTAATTTTCCTCTGTGGGGCAGGAGGGGAATTAAATTCTGCATAAAGTTGCTACCTCAAGGCTCCAAGTGCTTTTAAAGGTCTTTCACTTGGGAGAATTTAATAAGACAGTTCTTAAAATTGGTCTGTTCTTTTGAGTTAAATGTTTTTTTAAATTGATTCATTGAGGGACCCTTATTTTAATTCATTTTACTTTTACTACTTGATTCTCAAAGGATGAACAGCTGTGAAGTTTGGTTCTTGCACTGTAGTGTCAACATGAAAGAAAAAATATCTGCCATATAAACATACGGTTTTAACAAGTTAAACCACTCTGGGGTTCAGCTTCACTTTTGGTTAATAAAAAACTGACCTGTTGTGTCCAGCCTTCCTGTACAGTCCTGTGTGTGCTCGTTATTGACTCGCTGTAGCTGACACAACCCCCAGCCTTACAGCAGCTCCCTGGATACACTTGGAATGCCTGAGTTCCTGTTGCCAGAGCCTCACAGAGAGCAGCACTTGCCCTACTGCAATAACCAAGAGAGCTTTTGTATAGCACCTGATCTCCAAGTTTTGCTGCTTGGTGATGAAATTTTACTTAAATCCTAAAAGTAATACCAACTTCTGTAGGTATTGTTGGTCCCAATAAAACTGGCTCCTCTGATTATCGTAGAACTGATTTACTGAGCATTGCAATAACTGGTTCTCAGTTCCCAGGAAAAACACGGTATTCCTGAAGCTCTCTTGTTAGCCTCCACTTACAGCTACTGAATTTTATGTGGCAAACTGCCTTTTATTTAACCTAACTAACAATCTGAAAATTACTTTGGTACATGTGAAATCGAATTTGCTTTTGCTGAAGTTTTATTTCTGAATGTTCGGTGGTTTATGTACCGTTTTTAAGTCAGCCCAGGAACGGAGTTCAGGTGGATTGTGGTGCTAAGCATGAGAAAGCTCGGCTGGAATAATGCAGGACCTTTGCACAGACTGAGCTGTGTGAAGGTGCAGGCAAAAGTTGTCCTGTGAGTTGGGCCTTGATTCAAGCACGTCATACGTACATTGAGCTACTGCAGTGTTACCCTGCTGGGGTCGATGCTAATTCCTGGATAAACCTTTTGGTAAAAGAAGGAAGATTCTGTGAAGTTCTTTTGAGGATGTTAATTATTTCAGCAGAGCAAACATACTTCCATCCTTTCTGCTGTTTCTATGGTAAGGATACATTTCACGCCAATCTTTAGATCAGGTACAAGGTACTAAAATTGTTTTATCATCTGAATTAGGTGTTGACTGGTGAGGTGCAAAGGCAGTCTGCAGCCCCGTTCTGTGCACTTCTCAAATCTGTGTCAGCTGTGTGTCCTTACGAAACCCAGGCTGGGGCAGCAGCGTCTCCTCAGTGTTTGTAACCTGGTGCCAGACAGGAACTGCATCGGGACCAACACATTTTGGAGGAGGAGCGAAGGAGCATCTCTGCGTGCCCGTCTCCAACAGCGTGTTTGTGGTGCAGCGTGCCGTGTTAGCCTTAGTGAAGCTAAAAGCTTGCGTGCAGCACTTGGAAACACTATCTATTCCCGCCGCTTCCCAGAGATTCGTCTCAGACTCAAGCACTGCTCTCGCTCTCCTCCGTCTGCAGGGCTGCGCTCGGGTCCGCGCACGGCGCGTTCGGTGCCGGGGGCACCTGGCCCGGGGCTCGGCGGAGCGGGGACGGCTCAGGGCGGTCGGCCCGTGCCTGTGGCGGTCGCGCGCAACAGGCGCCGCGCGGTTGCCGTGGCGAGAGTGACCCCGCGCGGCCGCCGTAGAAGGGGCGGGCTGGCGGCGCGCGCGGCCCGGCGGGGCGGAGAATGGCGGCGGCCGCGTTCGAGCGGCGCGTGCTGCGGCGCGCGGCCGAGCATCACTACCTGCGCGTGCGCTTGTGAGCGACACCCCTGTCCCCCCCGAGCCGGCACCTCTGCGCCTCCGGCAGACCCCTCCTGACCCCCCTGTGCTCTCCTTCCCGCAGGGAGCTGCCCGACGGCGGGGCCCGGCCGAACGCCACGCAGTTCAAGCAGCTCATGGTGACAGCGCTAAGGGAGCTGCACGGAGAGGTGGGACCGGGATCGGGACCGAGATCGGGGTCTGTCCTCGGCTGGCGGCTCCGGGCTGGGCCGGGAGAGCCTTGCGGGAGTGGGCGGTTGTCCCCTGGAACAGCCGCTCTGGCTTCAGAGCAGTGTCCGAGCTGGGGGAGAGAGGCAAAAGGAGCAGGAGAGGCAGGGTAAATGTACTGGGTTTGACCCTGCGGGAACCGGTTACGTGCTCGCCAGCCCTCGTTCTGACTTGCTCCTAGTGAAGCTGTGCATTTCAGTTCAGTGCCCACAGTCAAGCGGCTTCAGCCATCCCTGGCAGTCCTCAGGGCCAGGCTGGACCGGGCTTGGAGCAGCCTGGTTTAGTGGAAGGTGTCTCTGACCATGGCAGCGGGGCTGGAACGGGATGAACTTTAAGGTCTCTTCCAGCTCAAACCGTTCTTTGGTATTTATTTTTAGAATTTGTGGTATTGATGCTTTTGCTGTAGAGAGGCTTTAAAAAGGGAACAGCTTTGTGGATGGGAAAGTCCACAGTACTGTTTTTGTTCTGTTTATTGCTGGGTGACTTTAAGGAGGTTGCATCACCTCTGGGTCTGTGTTTCTCTATCTGTAATGTGGAAATAAAAGTGGCTTCTAAAGAACTCTGAGAGGAAGGGTGCTGTTTAAAATCCAATGATGTTGTAGTTGAAACACTTGTGTGAGATTTGAGTGTAATTATAACACCTTTAATGATGTCACATACTGGGGGTGAAATCAGTTGCTTATAAACCATGATAAGAGCATCGGGTGGTAGTTACTAAATAACTTTTTTTTTATTCATAGGTTGGAGCAGCTTTGCCTGTTGATGTCTTAACATATGAGGAAAAAACTCTGTCTGCCATATTAAGAGTTATTAGCAGGTAAGGTGTAGTCAGTACGTGCTTCCATGCCATGAAAGTATTTTTCGTAAGAAAATAGAACTCTTAAACTAAGAATGGCCTTTGAAGAATTAAGCGTAACTTGCAGATACAGGCATACAGCATGCAGAAAATAATTACTGAGTCTTGGTAACTTCGTGCATCAGTACATTATTTCTTCTTTAAACCAGAATGGTTTTAATGGTTTTAAGAGAGGAAGTAAGCATTATTGAAGTAGAGACTTTAAATCTCTTTCTGTAGTAAAGATGAGAACGGTTACTCTAAATGGTGAAGACAACTGCAGGTGATTGAGGTGATGAAGGAGCTTAAATGCACAGAGAGAACAAGAACAGGGCTGGTAAAGTGAACTTGAGGTTACAGTACATACCTCTGTCAAAGACAAGAGACTGCAGCCACTGCAATAATCCTCCAAGATACAGTTTTGCTACTAGAACTCTTTGGTGAAATTACCTGCTGTTAAACTGTAAAGGTTTTGTTTCTCTTTGCATAACATGTTTTTTTTTTTTGAGATGTCTATGCTGCAGGAAAACAACCCCAAATTTTATTAATATATTTTGTTTTCTCTTTATTTAGTGGCCTTGTCAAGCTGTGGAGTGCTCTAACTTTGCTGGGCTTCTACCAGAACAGGAGGTGTGCCTTCCGGGTGCTGCAGGTAAAGCCCTGCGGGGCTGGGTGGCTTCCCCCAGATGTCAGCTCTGGCTCTAAGCTTGGCAGGCTGCCTAAGCCTGCTGCCTTTTCATAGAAAGATGGCCTAGATGCAAAAATGCCTTGGTTTGGGAATGAAGTACTTTTCAGTGCAGGCGTGTGGGCCTGTGTTTGAGCAGTTCTCATCTTAAAATGAATCTTGTACAATGTGACAGCAGTGGCTGTCTTGTTACTTTATGGTTTCAGACCAGTGACAAGTTCTGATGTCATTAATACATCTGCAAGAAAATAGTTTCTGGCAAGTGTTGTTTATGACCCACATCTTGGTCCAGGTTTTATTTTCCCTACCCCACTTCTTGCCTTTCTATTGGTCACTGTCAACTGACCTTGTTTAACAATACATACATGAATGTGCACTTCCAGACATTATTTTTTTCCAGAGGATGCTGCTTAATAAAATGAGTTCTGAGAATTCTTTGTTTCTGAAGCCATAGCTAGACAAAAATCTGCTCAGGCATAGCTCTAAGTTTTTAATCTATCATGTAAAAGGAAAATTTTAAGTATTTTCGACTTTGAGTGCATTTGATGGTGGGGTTTTTTTAAGGCTTTAGTTGTTCAGTCCTTGTTTGTTTTTTCTTTCCCCAAACTAGACATCTCCGTTTCTACTTGCGTTAGCTGGCAACAGTAGAGAATTAGTCTTGGACTGAATGCGGTTGATGGTTCAGCTGCATGAAGGAGAAGTTCCTGGAAATGTTGCAGCCCTTCAGGTGTGGAATTTCTGGAGGGATTTTCCAACAAAGAGCCTTGACAAAACTAACGTTGATCAACTCGCTTCTTGGACATCCCTTATTTCAGAATTTACACATAAAAGTTGGAGACAAAGCTGAACTTAGCAAGGCTTTTACACAGAACGATGTAGTTACTTTTTCTTATTTAACAGGTGACACAAATCCTTTGCATCTAAATGAAGAGTTTGCGATGAAGTCTAGGTTTGGGAGAACTGTTGTCCATGGAGTTCTGATCAATGGGCTTATTTCTGCAGTTCTGGGTACCAAAATGCCTGGTCAAGGATGTATATTTCTTTCCCAGGAGATCCGTTTTCCAGCTCCTTTGTATGTTGGTGAAGAAGTCACAGCTGCAGCAGAAGTGAAACGACTGAAGGGTTCTGTTGCACACATTTCTGTATCATGTCAGGTCAGAGAAAGTGGGAAAACTGTTATGGAAGGGATGGTGAAAGTCATGGTGCCAGAGTGTTAGATCTGTTCATCATGTGCAACTTCAGTATAAAGTCCAGAACCAATGTACACTTGGTTTTGACTCTGTCTTTTTATGTGACATCACTTAAACCAGTAAATTTGCAATAGAAACCTTTCAAAATTTCTGAAAGACAGTGCACAAAATTAACCTTACTAGAACGGCATGAAAATTAGAGCTTTTCCTTTTTTCACCGTGGTGGCTTTCACTGCTGAGGTGAAAGCAACAGAACTAGGCACTTGCTGTGACAAAGTGGCACATTTAGACAAGCCTTTGTGCTGCCACAGTGGGAAGTTTGGACTGGTGAGGCTCATGCTGCAGCTGTTCTTTCTAGTAAAATCGCAGTCCACACCAGCAAAGTTCAGTTAAAACTTGTTCCTTCTGTACAAAGCAGCTCTATTGCCAACAAGTACCAGGGGAGGGGACAGTGCTGTGTTCAACAGGCGGAACAGCAGTGGAGGTACTGACACACGAGTACTGCAAGATGTGTTGTAATCTCCATGACAGCTCCATCTGGTGTTTCCTCTAAAACTTGCCTCCCAGAAACAGAGTTTATGTTAAAAAAATATGTTGTTAAAACTTGTACTTACTGTACTTAGGCTCCTGAGGGCAAGACAAGCAAGGACAGTGATTTGAGTACTAACTAAATGGCTTCTCTATCCTTGCTTGAGTGTGTGAACATGGATTTCCCTTTGTCCACTGAAAGTACCTTGGTAAAGTAGACTTCTGGTAAATTCATTACTAAATCATCTGGATTAAATTATTTTAGTACTGGCATAAGATTATTGTACACTAAGAAACTTTTTTTAGGAATGACTGAGGGCATCAGGAGTAAGGTCTCCAATTGGTGGCTCATGGAACCTTCTGGCGAAGCATCTATTATCCCCCCATCTTCTCTGCAGCAGAAATGCATTTGAAACTTTCCTTGACTACAAATAACTTCAGAAGTTGTCTGCTATGAAGAGAGAGTTTCTCCTCAACCTGTGATGAAAGCTACTGGTAAAACAGCTGCACTGCCTGAGTGTGCTGCACTGTAACCCCAGCTGTTAGTCACACTGGAGCAGAGGGAGGGGTAATGTTTCAGGTGTTTGACTCCATGCCTTCCCTTTCCAAAGCTTGGAGTTTGGCCTGTTTACAACCTGGAAGCAGTAATTAGGAAGAGGTTTCCTTATCTCTTGTCTGTAGGAGCTGCTTCACTTCCCGTTTCCTTTTCTTCTGCCTTGGGTCTCTGCCTGTCACTGGCTTTTGCTGGACAAAGCACTTTAATCAAAGCAGGCCCTCTCCTTACCCTGCTCCTTGCTCACCTGCCTGTCCAGGTGGGAAGTTGTCTTGTTAAGGCCTGTTAACAAAATGAATCAGATCTGTGCCTTACCTTCTGGGTCACTGCAGGAGTGATAGTTTTGGGAGCTGGGATTGCTGTTCCAGCCTGGCTGCTGAACCACAGCAACACAGTCCATTTTCCTCTCATAATGGAGCTCTAAGACAGAGAGATGAGGCTGTTTATGACACCTGCTCCAGGTGTATGACAAACTCTAGCTCTGCAGTCTTACATCTTAAGTGTGAGTAATTCCTGTCTATGGTGTAAAAAGAGGAAATGCAGACAGGTGTCCAACTTGTAGGTACTCAAGCACTAAGTAGTAGTATGAAAATAGAAAGTTTCTTATGTTGCTGCAATTAAAAGCATGTTGTGGAACTCAATTGTTAACAACTTTAAATCTGTATTTTGAAAAACCGAACTAAAAACCAAAACTCCACAAAAAATCAACTCTAAACCCAAAAATCTAAAAATTAAGTAGAATATATGGGATATTATGATTATTTTATTAACTACACAAAACACCCCAAAAGGTAAAGAGCAGCAAGTGCACCAGCCCTTTTAATTTTCCCGGTCTCTCTGGGAGGACCAGCAGTGTCTCGGGGCTGATCCCCACCGGGGCTGCAGCTGCTATCGCCGCTGTCGGTGCCACTAGGAGCACCGGGCGCGGAAGGCTGGGGCGGCGGGGCGACTCGCCTGCACTTATGGCCTCCCCCTCAGCCTCTTTCCTCGCTATGGCCCCTGGGGACGAACCTCCCCATATCCCCCATCCCGCCGTGTTCCCCATCCCGCCCTGTCGCGCGCTCCCGGGGCGAGACCCCTGGCGCCCCCTGGCGGCGGGCGGGGGCAGAGGCGGGTGGCGGCGCTAAGGCCCCGCGGCGGCGGCGGCGGCGCTGCCGTGTTGACAGCGGCGGCCGCGCCGGGAGCTGCCCCGGGAAGCGGGTTGGCGGCGCCTGTTCTCCGCTCCCAGCTCCGCTATGGCCTTCATGGAGAAGCCGCCGGCTGGCAAGGTGCTGCTGGACGACACGGTGCCGCTGACAGCGCAGATCGAGGCGAGCCAGAGCCTGCACTCGCACACGGTGAGCGGG